>VZRN01001189.1:2179860-2289001 GCA_013397935.1 Dasyornis broadbenti
CGGGGCGCTGGAGGAGGAGATCGTGTCGGAGAAGGCGGCGGAGGAGAGTCACCGTCAGGACAGCGCCAACCTGCTCATCTTCATCCTGCTGCTCACCCTCACCATCCTCACCATCTGGCTCTTCAAGCACCGCCGCGCTCGCTTCCTCCACGAGACCGGGCTGGCCATGATCTACGGTGAGCGGCGCCGCGCCCCATGCGTGCATCCCCCGCACCACGCACCCCTTCTCCGGGAGACCCGTGCGGGAGCTGCTCCGAGCACTGGCAGCCGCATCCCGCCCAGTCCCGGCTCTGCGCTGGGCCAGCTGCGGGGCTGGGTGGTTACTTGGCCGCCCACTCCCATGGCAGCACCAGTGGGGACCAGCAGCCCACCCTTCCCTCGGTCGGTGCCTGGTGGTCCCTGGCCGAGGGGCTGCGACAGGGCTTGTTTGGTGAGCGAAGGGGTGCGGGGGGACACGACACAGCCCCCCGTGGGTGCAGCTGGACGCTGCTATGTCACCGGGACAGCCTTGTTCTGGTGTGCCCCGTGCTGAGTCTTATCTGGGTGTTGCTGGTTGTTTTCCAAACCCTAGATGTGGAGGTTTCTCGAGGGCAGAGTTACTCCCAAATCTCTGGCAGTGAGGAACTGGTTGGGTTTTTCCAGACGGCCTCACAGGGTGAAGCTGGCGGGGTCATGGGCTACCACATCACGGAGCACTAGCAAGTCTCACTTTACCGGCTTCAGGGTTGAGAGTGGGGGCTTGGGGCAGCACAGACCAGTTGTTGCGCAAGTCAGGAGCCTTGCATCCCTGGCTGGATGGGGCTCTGAGCAACCTGATCTAGTAGAAGGTGTCCCTACTGGATGAAGCTTCAAGGTCCCCTTTCAACTCAAATCATTCTGTGATTCTGTGATCCCACATGCGGGGGCCACAGGCTGCGTTTCCACACTATGTTTAGAGTGTCTGAATTTTCAGAAGCTGTCCAAGAAGAGTGGAGGGGCCATTTGGGGGATGCTCCCACCCTTTGCCAATCTCAGAGTCAGCTGCCTTAGGTCCTGCTGCCCAGGGACCTGTGTGCACAAGCTCCTGCCTTTGGAGTTCCTCCTCCCACTGTGACAGGACTTCTTGGAGAGGAGCCCCATGGGTGTTCCCACAAGAAGTGGAGTGAGGCTGTGGGACAGGGGAGTGGGGCTGTAGACATTTGGGTTTTGACGGTGGCCTGTGATTTACTGAGGTTACCTGGCCTTGTGGAGTGGCCTGAACCATTGTATGGAGGGGCCACATATAGCTCTCCCTGGGTTATCTAACATATCTAACATGGCTTTGAGTTCAACCAAAGTAGGACTGGGAGTTGTCCTGGAGAAGTGATTAAAATGGCCATGGATCTGTATCTAGGAAAGATTTGTTGAATTTAGGATTGAGAAGGCATCTCCTGCTGCGTGTTGTGGTTAATGTCTGTCCCCTGTGCGGCCCTTGCTGGCTGGGGGTGATGTGTGACCACACACAGTCAGTCATGGCCAAATCCCCCACTCAGCAGAAAGCTTTGATCTGAAGGCTGTGACTTGACCTGTTCAGGCCACTGGCTTTTATGATCCCAAGTTTCAGTTAATTGGAAGTGTCCTTCCAAATGAAGGGCTGGAGACTCTTGTGTCATTCCAGAGGCACGAAATACTCGTCTGCTTTTTCAGGGGCACAAAATACTGCTCTGCCTTTTCAGATGCCTTCCAGCCACTGCTCTGGGGGGTTCAGACATTTCTGATCTCCTGCCCAGGGCAGGGATGGTCACCTCCTGGGACAGGAGCTGTGCTGTGGGAGCACATGCTTCCAGCAAGAAAGGTCTTCCCTCTCGTGCTGCCTCAGAATTCCTGACATGCGACTTTCTATTCCTTTTGTGCTTTCACACTCGTTCTTTTTCTCCTGGAGCTTTCTTCCTGTTGATTTTCCTCTCTCCCTGACCTACCTGAGTGCTCACTTAGTTCTCAGAGCACAACCTGGGTCATTTCAGTCTCCTGCCAATCCATAAAATGCACCTTTTCTGTCTGCTCTTCTGCAGACTGTGCTTAGAGAATTGCTGGTGAAATCAGTAATGTCACCAGTCTGATCATGCAGAAAATCCCAAGTTTTCCCTGGGATCAAGGCTTTTGGCATTTACTTCTCAGGTAGCGATAGCTGCCATAGGAAGAAGGATGTGTAATTCCCAAGGAGTGGTGAGATGCTGTTGTTTTACAGTGACAAGTTAAAATCTGCAGGGAAGAAAGCAAGTGTCGCTGTCCCTGGCTCCCTGTGATGCTTTTAGCCCCAAGGAAGTTCACTGAAAACATGGAGGGGCTGCAAAACAGACCCTGAAATCTGAGCAAGAGAAACAATTTGCAAAAGCTTGTCTTTTTCTGTTTAAAAAACCTAACAGCAAATAAGTCAAATAAAACTTTTGCATATATCTCTTTTGGCAAAACACATCAATTTCCTTGTTGTCTTTGTCTTTACTGGAAGTTACAAGCTCTTGCTCCAGGTGGATTTCTATCTTGCAAATCACACTGTCAGCTCAGAGTTGATGTTCAAGAGCTGGACACCGGCTGGAGTAATTTCACAGTGATAGACAGTAGGTACTTAGTAGCCCTTAAGCTTCATCCCAGTGCTTAAAATGAGGTTCCCACATCTAAGGTACTCAGCATTTAGGATGATTAATTGAACAATTTTGTTTCAGTTCTTCTCAGAGTCTGATGGTGGATGTGGCAGAAGCTTCTCTAGAAGTTTAGTTTCCTTGTGCTTGTTCCCATTTGGGCCGTGGATTGTATGTGTCTAAACTGCTTGTTGTCAGGATCTCTTCAGTTGCTACATTTTGCTTTCCTTTTGGTGTCCAGATTAATGCTCGCCTGGGGATCCTTTCTGCTTCCATTGTTGTTAAGTGCTGGGTTTGGTAATATATTAGCCTTCATTTAAAACATTACCTCGGAAATGTTCAACAGCACCTTAAAAAAAAAGCCCATGGGCTTTTATTCTTTTCAGTGAAGTTAGGAGAAATGCAATGAAAATAATCTCTTGCACTTTGCATAAAATAACTCAATTAATTTGCTGGCTTTGCCTTCAGCTTCTCAACTCCTTGCAGCTTTCAGCTGGCAGCTTCCTCGGTGTCGGGTTCCCTCTGCTCAGCTCAGCTCCCTCCCAGGGCTCAGTTTTGTAAAACTTTTGGCTGCAAAAGCATGTCGATACTGGCTCACAGGTTGCTGCTGGGGCAGCCCTGTGAGTGCCAGGAGAGTCTGAACCATTTGCTGAGAGCCTGTCGGAACCAGGAGCACCTACACAGCCCCCTGGGCTTGGTCCAGGGCGCCTGAGCTCAGGACTGGACTTGGTGTCTGGAAAACCTTGTCGGGTTTGTTCTAAGTGCCTCCAGCGAGCATTGTTGGGTGGGGAGGGTTGATTAGATCCACCGTAGGGCAGGAGGGGCTGCTGGTGGGGTCATTTAGTGTTGGTGGAATAATTGGTTTCCAGCAGAGCAGCAGGATGGTTTCCCTGCAGGTAACTGATGGTGTCTCTGTCGGGGGCCACTGGCACGATCACACTGGGTGCCCAGGAGCAATTTGTGCCTTTGTGTATTTGCACGTGGGTGTCTTTCCCCACCTGATCTGGGGAGCTCTGGTAGCCTTCCAGGCAGCCCGTTACTGGGCAAGACAAAAAGTTTGATTTTGGGACTCCCAGACAGGGGTTTTGGCAGATACTGTAGGTTTATCTGTCCCTTTTCCCTTACCCCATTCCTGGCCAGAGTGGGAATTTGGCCCTGTCTGGAGCACGGCTGGTACGCGGGGCCAGGAACAGCTGCCTGGATAAGGAGATGGTGGAGGAGCAGGGCTGCTATCAGATGTAGCTCTGCTTTGGGACACGGATTAAGAGTGGAGAGGCTGGTGAGTCAGGATCCCTTCTGCATTCACCACAGTGACTCTTTCTGTCTGTCCCTCCTTGCTCCTGTGGGGCCTCATCTCACAGTGCTGAGCCCAGACATTAAAGGGGTTGCTGGGTGGGTTTCCTTGCATCTGAGCTGCTGGTTTCTGATTCCTGCATGAGGCTGTGAAATCAACTTTTATTTTAAGAAAAAACTTTTAGAAACCACCCCAGGTAGCGCTGAAGGGCTGCAAAGTATCGTGTACCTTAATAGCCATAAGCAGATGTAAATAACCCTTTGAGACTCTCTTTGCCCAGTGATGGGTTTTGGTTATTCCTGTAGTATCTCTGGGATCATCATCTGGGTGAAAGGAAAATGGAGTGTTTTGTCCCACTGCTATGGTGCCTTGCAGCCTCTGCCACATGCTCATGTAAATACGTGCTATGGCATCTTGATGTGCTTGACATCCTTGCTCTCATTCTATACTTTTACTTCTGGAGTATTGGAAGATCACAGGAGTAGAGGCTGGCAGAAAAGTGAGCTAAAGAATTCCTTTTGGTGTCCCCTCTAAGTGATGGTGGTGTTAAGAGCAGCTGATCTGCACAGTGTGACATGTCCTAAACTCTCCTTGCTGGAGCTGACCGTGCCTGGCTGTGCCCAGAGGGAACTGTTCCGCTACTGTTGGGGTGATTCAGGGCAGGGTAAAGCCCAAAGTGGTGAGCACGTGGTTGGTGGTGCATGGCTTAAAAGCATTGGTAGCCTTTTAGCTCACCTGTGCTGCAAAGTGCTGTATTAGATGGGGGTTTTGGGTCTGTCCAGTCCCTGAGCTGAGCTGTGGTGGGTCAGCAGTGGTGACTGTGTGCAGCCACCTCCTCTGCCTCCGCTCATGGCCTGGGTGTATGCTCGGGTGGCCCTGCTGTGTGTGGCAGCCCTGGGACAGGAGGTGGGACTTTTCTTCTGGCCATCAGGAAAACCAACAAATCTTGTCCTGGAAAAACTGTGACCAAAGGAGGAGAAGTCAAAAAGTGAGCAGCAGGGTCAAGCACTGGCTGCAGGAGACGCTGAATGAGTTGGGGCCCCAGCTCAGTGTCTGGCCCAGGCTCTGCTCCCCGGGAGGTGGTGGCAGAGGAAGAGTTGGGTGTTCCCATTGGTCAGGGTTGTGCCCTGCCTGTAGGGAAGCACAGAGCAAGGTCCTAATTAAGGCAGCAGTAAAGAAGCAGGACCATCCTGGGAGGCAAATGGAGAAGCCTTCAGAGCACTGCGGTCTGTGTTTAGTTCCCACGTGCCTGAAAGCTTTTCATAAATGTGTGGTTCAGAGATGGGGTTAAGATCCGGGATTTCTGTGGCGGCTTGGGGCCACCTTAATCAAGGAGTTTCCAAACCATTTTGTGCTGAAGGCTATGTGGAAAGGTGTCTTGTGGGACACCCCTCTTCCCCAGCCTGCAGATGTCAAAACATTCTGCCAGGAGAGTACTCAACACACTTGAATCTGGATTTGAGACCTCAGACAACAAAAGAAAAATGCCTTATAAATTGCTGACTTTCAAATTAACCCCATGATGCCCCTACGTAGCAGCTGAGCGGGAGGCAGAGTTGCCTCACGGGGCTGCCCTGGGGTTGCTGCTTGCAGTGCAGAGCTGAAGTTTGCAGGGGCAAGGAGTAGATCTGGGGGGTCAGCCTTTATATGTTTATATTTTAAAATGTGGTTTTACAAAAATGGGGAGGGTTGGGAGGAGGCTGTATGGTGCTACAACCTCAAAGTGTTCAGGGTAGTTGCTGAATATTGTCTTTAATCCCTGCCAAACTGAAGAATTTAATGTATCAATGTCAGGTTTTGAGGTGCAATGGGCACAGTTTGGGCACATGTGAGCAGCACCTGGTCCAGTCCCCAGCTGTGCCAGAATGCTCACCCTAAAAAACCAAGTGTGCCCTCGATGTTGGCTGTTTGCTGCACTGGAGTGGGGGTCTGACTGATTTCTGGGTAATTAAAGTCCTTCAGGACCCATGGCTGTGTTAGAAAGTCCCCATGAGCACGGAGCATTCACGTGCATATCCTCACGGAAGGTGAGGATAGTTCCGTTCACATGGGCAATTCTTGGGCTGGTGGTTGTGCTCAGCAGCTGAGCAGAGTGGCAGGATCCTGGTGCTGCGTCCATGCTCAAAGGGGTCATTTGGGGGTTTGCCATGGCTTGTCTCACAGACCCATGTCCCTCCCCAGGTGTCCTGGTTGGCGTGGTCCTGCGTTATGGCATCCACGTCCCCAGCGATGTCAACAACGTCACCCTGAGCTGCCAAGTGCAGACCAGCCCTGCCACGCTGCTGGTGAACGTCAGTGGGAAATTCTATGAGTACACCCTGAAGGGCGAAATCAGCGCCCAGGAGCTCAACAACGTCCAGGATAATGAGATGCTGAGAAAGGTAAGGGAGGCCATGACTGGAGAGGTGAGTGGTGCTTCCCACTCCCTCCATGGGGACCAGTCCTGGATCTGCTGGATTAAGTGATTTTATTTTACTTTTTTTAACTTGTGACTGTGATCAGCCATAAATTATACGGTGGACATAATGTAATGAAACTCTAGTTTTAGCTGATCTGAATTTAAGCTGTTTAGACTCTGGGATTTGTCTCTAGAAGATCCCAGACACATCCTCACCATTGACCCAGCAGGATTCACCTGGTGGGGGTACAGGGCATCTTCCATATGTTAGTTTCTTATTTGTGTTTTGTCTTGCAAAGTTTTAACAAATCATTTTACTGGTGCCTTTTTTTTTTTTTTTATTTCTTAACAGGTGACTTTTGATCCTGAAGTATTCTTCAACATTTTGCTTCCTCCCATTATATTTTATGCAGGCTACAGCTTGAAAAGGGTACGTGCCTTTACAGTGCCGATGTTTTTAATTCCTCTGCCTCCAGAGAATTTTTAATACTTGTGAGTGCTTTAATGCTTGCTCAGCAGGACGAGGCTGCGGGGGTGGGTATGGTTTTCCCCAGCAAATGTGGGACTGTGGGAAGCAGAGCTGAGAGTGCCTCCGTCATTCTCGTCTGCCCCTCTGCCCCAGGAGGGGTCAGCAACTTCAGCTGTGTCCAGCAGGGGTTTTTGAGGTCAGCCAGGCCATTTCAGCCATCCCTGCTTTCCAAGCACATGGGAGTGTGGGAGGGTTTAAGAAAGCAGCAGCTCTATGAAATGCTGACTTGGAAGGAGAGGAGAATGATGCAGTTTAGCTTGCGGGAGAAGGAAGAAGGAATGCTGCTGGGTTAGGAAATCAGTTCCCAGGACTTGGAATAGTACCTTATTAAATGCACAGGTATGAGAAAATGGTGCATTCATTGTTATTAATGCTGCATTAACTGCTGGTCTGGCTCTGTGCTGTGCTGGGCACCCTGTGCCTGTCCAGCTCGTGGTGTCTGAGCGGGGTCCAAGTTACTGTGGACGCTGTGTGGATGCCTGTGTGGGCTTGAAAGAAATTGTTAGCAAAATATAATTCAGTTTTTGGTTTTTCTCTCTTGCTAGAGGCACTTCTTCAGAAACTTGGGATCCATCCTGGCATATGCTTTCCTTGGCACTGCCATTTCCTGCCTGGTGATTGGGTGAGTAGATGGAGCTGGTTCTTCCACAGGGGTTTGAGCTGTGCTTGGGTGAAGTGCTCTGAGCCTGGAGCTGAAGCTGCTAATCCCAGCTCTGAAAGGTCACACAGGCTCTGCTACTGTGGCTCTGCAGCAGCAAATAATACTATTTACTGTCCAAACTTCTGCTGCATGAACAGTGTGGTTACTGTCTAATTGCATAGTGCTCTCTCAGCATCTCAGCATCCCATGAGAATAGTTATTCATGGCAAGGAAAGTTTCACACTTTATTGAAGATTGTCGTGAAAAATCAGCAACTGCAAATTATCGGAAGCATAAGCCCTGATAAACTTGAGACACAAGAGTAGAAGGCAGGACCATAAAAGTAGGTGTCTAGTGAGCACAGATGTGTTTCGAATTATTTATCCCTCTGTGCAGAGGCAGCTGGATGATTCCTGCTCTGGATGGTACACAGGATAGCACACAGGCTGGCATAGGGTATTTTCCACTGGAGTCCAGTGGATTCTAGTAAACTCAGCATCTGCATTATCTGTTCCTTGTTGAAAATTTTGGCCATTTCAGAGGCAGGCCAAGGTCACCTCACTGAGTTGTGTTAATTTGCAGCACTGCAAAGTAATTATGAGACCCCACAAGCCTGACTGCTGCTTTTCTTTAGCCATGTTGTGCCCCTGGAGGAGTTTTGGTCCCAGTTCCTCACCACTGGACCACAGTTTGGAGGGTGCTTTGATGTAGGTGGTCCAGTACTCACCTCTAAGGTCATGGCCCGGGGTTTCACCAGGCTTGGTCCATCTCATGCAGCTCTTTGGTGTTCTGGCATTTGGACAGCATTGATCTGATAAATTCAGGGGAATTGAGCCCCTGCGAATGTTGTTTTAATGCATTGCAGAGATGTGTAATTGCCTCTTCTGATCCCCAGCTCTGTCGTGTACGGCTGTGTGGCGCTGATGAAAGTCACTGGGCAGCTCGGGGGAGATTTCTACTTCACTGACTGCCTCCTGTTCGGGGCCATTGTGTCAGCCACTGACCCAGGTATGTTACGTGCTTTTCCTACATTTTGGTCTGGTGGGACAGAAGGGAAGAAAGCCTGAAACCCCTGCAAGTTCCCTCCTTCAGAATTTTGAAGCTTAATTTACTTGTGATATTCTTAGAGATCAGATTTGTCTCTGTGCCTTTTAATTTTCTTCAGTTATGTGTAATGCAGCTCCAAACCTCTGCTTTCCTGAATCCTTGTTTGCAGTGAAATCCTAGGCAGCGTCTCTCTTGACTTTGCTGGGATTTGGGACAGGGCCATTGTATCTCTGCCACCGTGTACCAGCAGAACAAGATCTGTAAATGTGGGGAGGGTTCAGCTGATAGTTTTAGTTTAGTGATTTTCTTCTGCTTTCAGTTTCGTTGGGTTTTGACAAGGGCTAGTCTAATTGAAATTAGGAATGAGATACCTTAATGAGCACTACTGAGGACAGTAGTGACATCTTGGTTTACTGATGCACTTTATAAATCAAAACTATGGAAAACATGCCTTGTCCAACTGAATTAAACTTTGTTCACGATTGCTTGCATGTGGTAGCTGTTTACCTGCATGCTCTCACTTCATGTGAAAACTCAGGACCACAAAAAGGCCTTTCTTTGTTCCGGCCCTTTGCTGAGCAGGGCTGGAAATCTTTTAAGGCTTAGAAATTCTGCAGACGAGCTGTGGGTGTCACGTCCCTTTTTTGGGCTTGAAAAAGGAACAAGAAGATTTCATAGGTAGAAATGGAGCATTTCCCTGTGCATAAATGGGTTAAACCCCCTTCAGTGTGCCTTGAGTGCTGTTTGAAAAGACTTTCACAGAAGCTGATTGGAATTGGCTTGGCCTGAATGGTGCCTGATGCACTATGTGTTACATCTTGCTTGCTTTGGGTGTTGTGATGTTTCTACGAGGCTGATCTGCAAAACCTGCTGCTTTCCATTATCTTTTTGGAGCTGCTGGATAATGGAAGAGCTTGAGGGAACTCTGATCTCTGCCATGTGGCCGTAAATCACAGAAACCCCCACATGGGGTTTAAGCTGATGCCTGGCTATTTCCAGTCAGGTCTGAAATGTTACATGTCTGTGCTGGCACTCAGAGTGTGTTGAATCCAAGGATTTCTCTTGGAATATCAGGAAAGGGAAGAAAAGGCAGTCATTGTCCTGGACAAGCCTGATCCTTCTGGCCCTTTGCAGGTGGAAGAGGTCTCTCCCTGATGCTCTGAGCTAGCGGCATCCCAACAGCTGGGTGGCTCATGCCAGCCTGGTACCGTGGCCCAGCCCATGAGCTCAGACCCTGGCAACCTCAGAGCAGAGTTTGTTTCTGTCTGCCTGCAGAAGATTCAATAGGCCAGGATGTGTTTTAGTACAAGGAGGAGGGAAATGATGAATCAAATCCAAATCTGAAAGAGCAGAAGGAAGACTATCAAAGGGAGCAGGGGGGGCAGCTGGCACCGTCACAGCAGTGGCACAGATGTGCAGGAAGGCAGCTTTCTAAAAAGGATGTTTTGTCTTTGATTACATCGAAATAACAGCACCTTTTTGAATGTCTCTCTATTTTTCTATTTGTCAGTGACTGTCCTTGCCATATTCCATGAACTCCAGGTTGATGTTGAGCTGTATGCCCTTCTCTTTGGCGAAAGCGTCCTCAATGATGCCGTTGCCATAGTGCTGTCTTCGTAAGTGTCCTCTGTTTTTATTTAGAATTGTTATGAATGTTACATGTCAGGAGTTGGGGGGAGCCACTCAGCCTTGCTGCTGTAAAATAGGAACATGGTTGTTTGCAAAAGCATCTTAAGTGTCCCAAAAAAGCTGTAGTGACCTTCTGATGCATGTCGTCATTGCTTGCCACCACTTGGGATTACGGGCTGTCCTTACAACTTCCCCCTACATGACAGATAGTTTTGTTTTGCTTTTGTGGTCAGTTGACCCATCCATAGGGAAGTTTTTATGTCTGTCTGAAACAGGAAAAGCACCACGTCTGCTTTTCAGCCACAAGATCCCACTGAAACCCAGTGCTGATGCCTTTGCTCCTGCCTGCATTGCTTCCCATCCACAAATAACCTGCTTTTGTTTAGGTGGAAATAGCTGGTGAAGCAGCTGTTTCCTTTCTCTCCCCACTTCAAGGAGTTAATGTTCTTACAGCTGGAATTAATGCCCTTGACTGAACACATGGGAAACTTACTGCCTTTCTAAAGAATGTTTTATATTCTTTAATATTTTATGTCCTCTGCATGCAGGACGTATTTTATCTGCGTTTTCACTGTGTTGTCATCATGGGAATTTGTTCAGGAATATATAATACCTGCAATGGTGACAGCTTAACATATAGCTAAGACTAATGGAGAAAATATTTCTGGAATACTTGTCACTCCAGCATGCTGGTTGTGTGGGTTTCACTGGAGGCAGAAAGTAACACAGTGTGAGCTGTGTGTTGTATTTACTGAATTGAGTGTTTCTGTTGAGGTTTCTGGAACTCTTTGTATTACTCTCTCTGGCTTTTTTGCTGGATGTGTTACTGCTGGTGTGAGAGGAAATGCTGCACAGCCAGATTGTGTTTCAGAAGTGATCATGAGTGAGAAGGGGATGGGGTCTTCCAGCCTGTGCTGGGAGGTTCTGGTTGGGAGTGGGCGGATTCAACTTCAGAGTAATGGAATTTGTGGTGGATCTTGGCACGTGTGGGTGACAGCACCGTGCACAGTGATTTGCCTCTTGCACTGTTTCAGTGCCAGCTCTGTAGCTGTTGCTCTGATTTCCTGCTTTCCTCTCTCCACAAGCTGAGCTCAGTCCACCCCCTCCCCAAAACAGGATAATTTGCACTGAGGCAGCAGCTCCGAGTTTACTCAGCAGTTATTTTGTTTTGCCTCAGCATTGTGGGCAGGGGAGGATGAGGAGCTGGGCTCTTCAGTGGCTTCTGCCAGCTCTGGGTGCCCCAAGGCTCCTCTCCTGCCTGCTTTCAGCCCTAGACAATGTCTGTTCCCGTGCTTAAGGAGCAGGATCTGTGCCTTTCTGTTCCTGTCTTGGCCTGGTGTGGCTTGGCAGCAGGAACTCATTGCAAGATGAAGAGGAATTGAACCCAGAACCGAAAGCTGGTGGGCAGTGAGGTGCCAGGACTGCAGTTTGGGAGCAGGGGGGTAAATACAGCTGCAGGGTCTCTACCTGCTCCTTCCAAAGGAAGGATTCACAGGAATTAAACACCATTGGGAGCCCCATGGACAGGGACATGGGACATAAAGGGTAGCTGGCAACAATGTTTTATTAGCGATGTGAAAAACAAAACCGGAAGGAGAACTGTAAGAGTTTAAAATGCAAAACCAAGGTCCAAAGAGTTGGTTATGGAGGGGAAATAAAACCAGTCTGGATTTAAAAAAAAAAAAAAGAAACCTGAAAACCCAGAATAAGATCATGTTGGTGAATGAGAAGTATAAGATGGGATTGATGAATGGAATTAAATCATGGAGAAATCTGCAGCTTGCAGTGTAAAAGGCAATACAGAAAAATAGGTGTATTAAAAGCAGGGAAGTTTAGCAAGAGAAATTACCCGTGATGTGTTGGAAAGGGGAGGTTTGTCATTTGTGTTGCAGAAAAAGATTGGTGTGTAGTTAGGGCAGAAAGCTGCAGGCTTTCTGTGTGTGCAAGGCAGTGAGTGTCTGTTCTCAGCAGGTTAAACAGCAAACGTTTAAAGTTCACATCCAGGAGTTTTAACAGATTAAGCCAAGGGATTGCTAACTGGAAAGTTAGTGTTTTCGATACTTTTACATGAGGGAGAGTGAGGTGAGTGATTTAGGAGGTGGATAAGGGCCCCTCTGTACCTCAGCCTTTCCAGGTAAAACAGTAGAATGGCTGATGCAAGGCTCACCTCATCAGGAGTTAGGAGGGAGCAGATTGAGAGATGGGATCAGCACTGCAGACCTGTTTGCCATCTCATCACAAAGGTCTGTAGAGGTCTGGTGGATGCAGAGAATGGTGTTGCTGTTGTGCATGGCTCTGTCTGCCTTTGCTACCCCGTGGTATTGCACTTTGGAACTCGGAGCAGTGCAAACTAAATGTAGTGCATGTTAAATGTGGCAAAACAGGAGAAGTTTGGTTCTCCAGGGGATGTTCACATCAGCTGCCTCAGTGGAGAAACATAGGTTTTCCACTCGAATGCTTTGTGGTCCCACAGCGCCTGGCATTACAGAGAGCTGGTACCAAACCCCCCAAATACCACCATAAATGACACATCACATGAGGCACGGGCTTTGGCCTGATGGTCTCTAATGCCCAGGAGTAAAAGCAGAGCCAAGCCTAGGTGGGGTGGCTGATCCCAAACTCTCCAGGACAGGGAGGGTGTGCAGCCACTACACACTGTGATCCCAGGGGATTGCACTTTGTTTTGTCTCCCTGGTTCCTCAGGCTTGGTGTTTGCAGCAATTGTAGCACTTTGCAAGGCTCATGTAGCACCATGAGGTGCCTCTCCCTCCAGACTAAGCAGTTTTGTTCTTGTGCTTTCCCTCCCCTTCTAGCTCAATAGTTGCATATCAGCCGGCGGGTGACAACAGCCACACGTTTGATGTCACAGCAATGTTCAAATCCATTGGGATCTTCCTGGGGATATTCAGTGGATCCTTTGCAATGGGAGCAGCTACTGGAGTTGTGACAGCTTTAATATCCTTTTTGTTGTTTGTTTTTTTTTCCCAAGTGTTTGCATAACAGCTTCTTTCTATTTGCTGCACTGCATTTCACCCAGATGTTTAAATTTTTTTTCTTAAATTAATGAAGGACAGTGCCATAGCCCTTTCAGGGGCAGAGTGTGTAGCTGTGATACACAGTTGGGTTTGATATGCTTACACAATTGGGTTTGATATGCTGTTAGCTTGCAGTGTCTCTCCAAATTGTCCTTAACCATCTGCAACGTCACCAAGTTCACCAAACTTCGGGAATTCCCATTGCTGGAGACCGGCTTGTTCTTCTTGATGTCCTGGAGCACGTTCCTGCTGGCTGAAGCGTGTGGCTTTACAGGCAAGCTCCAGCACAGCCCTGCCTCTGGGATGGAGGTCTGCAGGGATGATGGGGCCACTGAGTTTTGTTTGTCCCAGTATCGATTGCAGCCAGGGCTCTCCCTCTGCTTGCAGAAGTTTAATGATCTGGGTGCTGGGGTTACTGCCTTGAGTTTCCTCCAGTCCTGGGGTGTGGCTTGGCTCCCTTTTCCTGACCAGGACGCTAATGTGATGTTCTGCTCCCCAGGTGTGGTGGCAGTGCTCTTCTGTGGGATCACACAGGCCCATTATACCTATAACAACTTATCTACAGAGTCCCAGCACAGAACTAAGCAGGTGAGAACTCCTCTGACCCTTTCAGCCTCTCTGAATTTCAAGTTCAATATTTTTCCTTCCCTCTAGCCAGAATTAGGTGCATCTGTCTTCCTACAGCTGCATTTCACTAGGGTTGCTTCTGCAGAAGTATTTATTGCATGATGGATGGGGTAACATGCTTTTCTTGTTAAATCTATATCATGTCTAACTCAGTTTTAATTTGTTTTTCTCTTTCAGTTATTTGAGCTTCTGAATTTCTTGGCAGAAAACTTCATCTTCTCCTACATGGGACTTGCACTGTTCACCTTCCAAAACCACGTCTTTAACCCTACCTTTGTGGTGGGGGCCTTCGTATCCTTTGGAGCCCAATTTATAAGACAAAGAAAGAAAGGGAGAGGTGCCTCATTCCCAATGTGTGTTTTTCATTCAAATAAGTGGGTTAGTTTTTTTTCAGTCAGTCTAGCTTTATTTTTAAAAGGGGATTTCTGCCATGTAGTGGTGCCTTTGGTGGTTATTTTAAGGAAATGGAGATTCTTTTTCCAGCTTTTCTGTTGTTTTCTTTATCCTTCCCCTTGTCTTCTCTCCTCTCATGGGCATCTGAATCAGCTGCTGCAGGGACTCATTGTTCAATGTGACCATGATGCTGAGTGCCAGGCGTTGTCATGTGGCACCAGGAGGGGCTTTGCAAAGGGGGGCTGCCTGGTTTTGCTGTTTATTTCCGCTTTTCTCTGCTAGTGCACTTGGTTAACCTTGAAAAAAGGCTTTTTTTGGTAAAACAGCACAGTTACAGCTACAGTAGATGCCTCTGAATGATGTCATGAGAAAGGATTTCCTGTTCTGCAGGCTGAAGCTAAGGGGAACAAGGGCCCTGGTATGTCTCAGAAAATCAAGGATTTTGAAGGAATTTTTTCCTGTCACAGGGAAACCAGTTAAGTGTTCAGAATTATTTTCACCTTTTGCCAGCACTGAAGCAAGTTTATACTGATAAACGAAACATTTTTGCCAGTGCTAGCCTGTGGGTTTGCAGCAGGCTCAGCTGAATTTCCCCAATCATCTTTTGTGGGGTTGCAGTGGGGCAAAGAGGGTGGAGAGCAGAGGAATGCCATTTGGGCAGTTACATTGGAATTTTGTGCTGTGCCTCTTCAGTGGGAACTGGCTAACTTGCTGATGAAATAGCTCATTCATGAGAGAGATCATGAAATACGTCTCTTATGCAAATTGTGCTGTTCAGGAAAGAACATAAAAGCTGGAAGCATTTTCCATATTATTCAAGGCTGTGCTGAATACTGGCTCCAAGATTATTTTTGTCATCTGGGTGCTGGTATTAAAAGACACAGCTTCAAAGATAAAAAGCAATATGAAGGGGCTGGTGATTCTTGTATCTCGCAGGCTATGAAAACAGAATGAGTATTAGATTTTTTTTTTTCCCTTCTCAACGGCTGCTGCTTTCATTTTGCTGAATAATCTTTGGGAATGGGACTTGGCTTAAAGCTTCAAACCCAGCTGTGAAGTGTGGCGTGCTGGGGAATGTCAGAGGGGTTGTCATAGCTGTGATAACTTGAGCTTCACAGAAGACAAATAATTCTTGGGGTGCAAAATGGCAGCAGAGAGGATACTGTGGGAAATGGTGGTTTTTCTCTCCTCTCACTTGTCTAACATGTCTTTTCATCATTTCCCTTGTTTATTTGTGCTTGTCTCTGTATGATATTCCTGAATTGCAGTGTGTGCTGTTTCAGTGAGGCAGTAGCCTGCTCTTCCCACCGTGCTGTGGCACTCAGAGCTGGGTTATTATCTTTGCAGCCAGAGCAGCGGCGTTTCTGTGGCTCCCAGTTTCCGTTGGGCAGTAGAAACTGCCTCTGTGTGCAGGTGGGATGTGATGGGAGACACAGGAAGCGCAATTTCCTTAACGTGTGCAAATACAGCTTGCTATCTTCCTGGGAAGAGCTGCCAATATTTACCCACTGTCATTTTTACTGAATTTGGGGAGAAGAAATAAGATCGGAACGAATTTGCAGCACATGATGATGTTTGCTGGTATGTTACTGCATCCTCCCTCGGACCATATGGCCCACTGGCACTTCCTTGCCCCTGAGAACCTGGAAATATTCCTTATTCAACTCTAAATCTCTTATGGACAATGTCTGGAGGGGAGGCTGGGCAGGAAAGGTGCTTTGAGATGTAGGAATGAGCTCCTCCAGCCCTGCTTTGAGTGCGCGGTGTGGGGCGGGAGGAGGGTTTGCCTTTCTGGGTTGGGAAAGAGCAGTGATAAAATCATCACAGTTCTCCTCTGGTGGTGGATGTCCTGTCAGAGGGCAGTACCATATGTGGGGCAGCAGGATGTAAACCCCAGGTGGGAAGCTGGCCATGGAGTGGCCTGTCCCTGGGGGGCTGACACAGCTCCTGTGCTGTCCCTTCCCTCAGGGCTGCGTGGAGCCATGGCCTTCGCCCTGGCCATCCGTGACACGGCCACGTACGCCCGGCAGATGATGTTCAGCACCACCCTGCTCATCGTCTTCTTCACGGTGTGGGTGTTTGGTGGGGGCACCACGGCCATGCTGTCCTGCCTCAACATCCGGTGAGTGCGGGGCTCCCTGGCTTGGCACATCGCCACCTCGGCCCGCTCTCAGCTCAAGGTGCTCGGGTTTAAGAGACCAGAGGAAGATCCTGTCCCTTCCCCCAGCTCCCAACTTGCACTCCCAGCATTGTGTGTGTGACTCTGTCCTTGTTCTCTCCTCACAGGGTCGGTGTGGATGCAGATCAAGAGAACGTGGTGAGTGTGCACTGCTGGGCACCTCTGCAGAGGAATCTGCACCCTCAGGGCAGGGGTTACATCCCGACCCTGTGAATGCCTGTCTGTGCTCTGCTTCCTTCCAGCTGCAGGAGTTTTTAGCTCCCCGTGTGAAAGGGTTTGCAGTCAGTGGGAGTCACAGCTTTTCTGTGATCTCTGGTTTTCATGAGCCTTATTTTGACTCAGCTGGAAAGAAGGGCACAGAAGTAATGCTGGACTTTTTAGTCAGTCCACATTGCTGCTGCAATAGATTTGGTCTCTCCTTTGATGGGTTTGAAATAAACCCCAAAGTGAGCATGATGTGGAGGCTCTGCCCCAGCCCAGTGTCCGGGGCAGTACAGTAACACCATTTACTGCCTCATTTTATGTAGGATCTCTGCCCCACTTTTACCCATGGGTACCCTCAACCCCTCCTTACCCTCTTTTCCTATGGGTAGTTCTGTGGCAGCCCTGAAACCACTGGCCACACTGAGATAAATGCTGGAGCCCCAGAGCCTCGGGAGTTTTCCTGCCTGGTAGCTCCAGCTGTTTCACTCATGCATCTGCACCCTGGTTGTCCTGTGGCTGT
This sequence comes from Dasyornis broadbenti, assembly GCA_013397935.1. Taxonomy (NCBI): domain Eukaryota; kingdom Metazoa; phylum Chordata; class Aves; order Passeriformes; family Dasyornithidae; genus Dasyornis; species Dasyornis broadbenti. Next base: position 2,196,953 of record VZRN01001189.1, read on the forward strand.
GGCTTTTCATGGTTTCAGTGTGGATTTTGCACCTTGGAGATTCATTTTATTCAGAGCCATTTATTGGGCTGTTCTCCTCCTGGACAGAAAGCATCAGATGTGACAGGCAGCCCAGAGCCATAAATCTGTAAGCTAGATTTCTATGAAATATGTAATTGTATTCATAGTCCCCTCCAAATAGTTTAATATTTTTTTCTCTGACTAAAAGGATGCCTGGAGTTCCCATAACACACAATTATTTGCATACAGCAATCTCAGGCGAGATCTGATGGAGGTTGGACCTGTCAGTCCCTATTAAATGTGATGTCTGGATGCAGCTGCTGGCTCCGAGGCACTTTAAAACTTGTGGCCAGACACTGGAGGGTTCTAGCAGCAAAATGGTCACTCTGTGGTTTGATACCACCTCCCTAAGGTGGTTGAATGCTGCTAAATGAAGAGTGTGGACTGGAAGGACTTTCAGCTTGTAGTGGTGTGAATGTCCTTATTCTCGTGGCAGTGCAAAGGCTTGTTCTGAAGAGGCAGTGGGAAAGTCTGTGTCTCTTTATGTCCCCTGTGGATAATCCAGTGTCCCATGGGGTCTCCTGGCCCTGATCCAGGTCATGGCACGTTGTCCTGCCGCTGTTTAATGTTTTGCTCTCCCACAGGGTGTCCCGGAGAGTGAGAGGAGGAGCACGAAGGCTGAAAGCGCTTGGCTCTTCCGCATGTGGTACAACTTTGATCACAAGTATCCTTGAGTGGCGGTCAGTGTGTGCCGTGTCAGATCCCACTGCCCAGACACCTCTGACTTGGAGCATGACTTATTCTGTGCCTAGCAGAGGAGCCAGTATTTCCTTTCCTGTAACATTGCTATGTTTTGGTTTGTGCTTACTCACGTCTGTGACTGCGAGAAATGACCATTTCTCCCCACCATCCATGGGAATGCAGTGGCAGCTCTGTTCAAAGCAGGGCTCTCCAAGATTGCAATCCTGGGGTTCCTCAGTCCCAGGGGCAAGTGAGCAGGAAGGGCTGGTGACTTTTTCATTTGCAGTCCTCTTGGTAAGTCTGTACCTCTCCTCCCTTCCAGATGCGTGCTGTGAATAAGTGGAGGAGCAATGTCAGGCTGAAGGGTACAGGGTGATGGGACAAGTGATGCTGCTGAGCATCTTACCAGGACTGTGTCTTGCTGTGTTTGGTTGCATTCTTGTTGCACACACTTACAACTTTTGTGCTTCCTGACACTTGTGCTTCTTTCCTTTTTGTGATTTCTTCAGTATACCAAGTCCCTCAGTGCTTCTATCTCACCCCTTGACTCACCAACATGACCCCATTCCTCCTTTTTCCTTAACCTGCTCTATAGCTATCTAAAGCCTCTCCTGACACACAGTGGTCCCCCACTGACCACCACGCTCCCGGGGTGCTGTGGGCCTGTTGCCCGGTGTCTGACGAGCCCACAGGCATATGAGGTGAGTCCTTCAGTGTCCTTTCTGTCACAGTGTTGGTGGGGTTGCCATGCTTATGTTTCTCTTTTGAGTGCTGGCACCAGATGAAAGAGAGCCAGGAGAGCCCTTTTAAACGCTACAGAGAAATTCTGCATGGTGTGAGTCACCTGGGCTCTGAGATGTGTGTGTGCCGTGTCTGGTTCTGGTCATGGTGCAGGAGAGTCTGTGACTCGGTGCCTCTGCTCAGTCAGCATCACCATGTAAAGAGCCGTTCTGGTTCCCTCCTGTTTGTTCCCCAGAATCAAGAGCAGCTGAAGGACGACGACTCCGACCTCATTCTGAACGACGGGGACATCAGCCTGACGTACGGGGACTCCACGGTGAACACCGACTCGGTGGCATCCAGCGGCACGTCTCGACGGTTCGTGGGGAACAGCTCAGAGGATGCCCTGGACCGGGAGCTGGCTTTTGGGGACCATGAACTCGTAATCCGGGGAACGCGCCTGGTCCTGCCCATGGACGATTCGGAGCCCCCGTCAAACGTCCTGGATAACGCGAGACATGGTCCAGCATAAGGTTGCTCGGTTTAATTGACAGTAATATTTGCATATATGATCAAGAAGTATGTACTACCTAAAGTCTAATGCATGTCTCAAAATGTCTAAGCTGTATAAATATTATTTATATGGTGTCAGAAGAATATAAATATTCTCTGCCAAGCACTTGTAAAGAACAAGCTGCAAATTTAAGTTAAAAACTGTGTTGACTGCACTATGTAGGGTGGAACTGTTTTAGCGTAAGAGTCTTTTGCACACAGTGAGCTTCGTTAATGTGTGATTTGATGAAGGGTTTAGTTCCCAGCGGGTAAGTAAAAGAGCTGTGACTCCCTGTTCATCCTTTGAACCTGGGAGAGGAGGGTAGGGAGGTGCTGGTGAGCAGTGGAAATTGCTTTTTAGTCAGGTGAGGATTGTTGAGTTTCTTTTGGTCTCTGATCTTTGGATAGTCATGTTTGAATTATCAGCAAAAATTCTACCCACAGACTCTCTCACCAGGCAGTGGACGACGATAAACTTGTTTCACTGTGGGAACCTGGAGACTTTCTGCTTTTTAGTGACCCTCTGTGCAAGCCCTGCTTTAGTGCGCTCATGGTAGACCCCGGCCAAAGCTGACAGCAAGGGCTGCAGGTGTCCGGCTGCTTGGATGGGAGCAGGAGAGAGGGGTGGTTGGTGTCTGTAGTTGTGTTCAGGAGAAGGAGGCGATCCCACAGAAACTACACCAGGCGTGCACAGATTTTAGGTCTGAGTCCATCTGTTAGTTGTGGTTCAAGCAGCTTTCTAGAAACAGCCATCAAATCCCCTTTTGGCAACTAAATTTCCTGTTTGGGACGCGGCCGTGTCTTTGCATGGGTGAATCCCTGTCCTGCAGTCACAGATGTAGCCAAGGTGTGCAGAGCTGCTGCAGCTGCACATGGGACTGTGGAGCCCAGCCAACCTCAAACTCGAGCTTTAGGGCTACAGATCCACACGGTACCTCCGGAGCTCTCCAGAGGCATCCAGCTGGTACTGAAGGGGAGCCGTCCGTCCATCCTCCCGCAGAGTCAAAAACCATTGCACTTTGTTTGGTAACTCCTCAGCATGCTGTGTGTCTGCAGTCCCCACCTGACCTTTCTCATGTCTCGTCTCATTTAATGAGAAATGTTTGCAAGTTGATTTTTGGTTTTAATTTACGTTTTTGTTTTCTGAGAAAGAGCACAGAACAATTTGCAATTCCACGCTAGTGTTAAAGGATTTATTCTGTAGTTATGGGAATGGCTAAAGATGCAGTGAAACTGTTAACCCTGACATCTTTTTTCTCCTGGAAAGGGAGAATCGTGGAAATTTACTGTATGCAATTTTATTGTCTATTTTATCTACAGTTTTGCTGTACAAACCTTTCAGGGTTACTGGTGCACTACAGGCCCATTCTGGAGTTAACCCTTTCCAGAGGGCTTAAACAGAAGTATTTAAAATGAAAATATATGAAAGAGAGCCAGGTGAGTCCGAGCACTCACAGCTCCCATTAGCTGTCCTTGGAACAAACTCTGCATCTCTCAGGATCTGACCCTGAGACCTCAGAGCAGTGTCCCCACGGCTGTTTTCCCCAGCACCACCTGAGAGTTGGAGAAGACAAAAAATCCTGGAATTTGAAGTGTATGTGTATAGTTGAGAAAATAAATTCACACTTTTATTTTTTTTTTTTTTATTTTCTCAGGTCTAAGTAACATTGCCTTAAATTTATGGATGTGAAATGATAATTATTTTGGCAGGTTTTCCCCAAGAAAATACTTTCTTTTTCCTTCCGAACAAAATGTATAAGTGTTGCCATAGGACTCCCCTGGAGGGGGGGTGATGCTCTGTTTATATTTGGATATATTGGGGGCATCTTCCTTGCACCTGTAAATGGCATCCCGCTGTTAACAAAGCTGTTGGATTAGCGCTGGCCTTTGTTTCCTACTATGCAGGAATTCCATAAAGTGAGTGTGCATTTTATATGATGTCTGTAACTTAACTTCATGTGTTTAAAAAAAAAACAAAAAAAAGGAGAAAAAAAAAAAGTAGGAACCTGTTGTTTTTAGGTTTACTGCATCACTTCTACATCCTGTTTTATGTTCGTTCTGCCTTTTCAAAGAGGTATGATAAATAACTACCTCTTGTTTTTTCCTGTATAGCCTGACTATGAATTCAATTTACAGAGTTGGTGCAGCTGGAGGTGCAGGACAGTTCTACTGCCCCAGGGGCTCCCTCCCAGGCATTCCCAGCTGAGGTGCAAATTTGCTGCCGTCGCTGACCGCTTGACCGCCCGGAGGCCAAGCAGGCGACTTGATTCAGTGCCCTGGCCACAAGACAGCCTGCAGCTGGGCAGTCTGAGGCAAGTTCCCGGTCTGCTTCTGGGCTCTCTGTGGGGCTGGCAGCAGTCTGGTGATACAGTAGCGAGCGGAGGCGAAGGAGGAGAGAGGGACTCTGTTGCAGCAAACCCAAGTCTTTATTACCCGCCCCGAGGGCCAGGAAACAGAAGCCAAAGCTTGAGGGCAACAAAAGAGCACAGAATGGCGGTTACATGAGCTTTTATACAGGAGGAAAAAAAAGGGGCGGAGCAAGGGGAATAAACCAATAGGGAAATGACATACAATGACAGCTAACCACTTACAGAGGGTTTAAGGAGGGACTTCTTTAAACGAACCAATGGGGTTAACAGGCAAACTGAACTTTCTAGATGTGAGGGATGGCACATCTAGTCCTAGGGGAGGGCACTTGTTAGGCTTGACATCCCTGGGGTGTGACTGGCTCCTCAGCACCGCCCTTGGCTTCACTGCCTGGCTCATTTTCATCATCACTGTCCTGGGCAGGAATGTCCACCCTTGGATCTCCTGGTTAATTCGGAAACCAAAGGTGGACTGGGCCACCGCCACATGCTGCGAGGTGGCCACGGGGTGATGTTTTACTGTGGCTGTGGTAGCGGTAGCATTTCACTCCTTCTCTGACCCTTTGACTTCAGTAATTTGTCCACTCACTGTAAACTTGCCAACACATTACCCATAAGCCTCAACTTTTGACACCAATAACAGTTCATTTAGAATATTGAAAAAAAATGTTAACCAATGATGATTTTATGGGTTACCTTATGATCCATATGTAATATAACCAGTACTGTTTTGAATAGCCTTAGTCAATGAATCTAAGCTGAAATTCAGGAGTGATTTCATAAATTAAGGGTGTTCATCCTCAGCTGATTATTTTCTTTGCTGGCTGCAGCAGAGCACACAGGAATGCCTGGTGTGCAGAGACAGAGCCCTGATGCTTTGTGCTGCAGATGGAGTTCAGGGTACCTTGGAGAATCAGGGCCTGAGACCTTTTGCCAAATAGATAAGACAGTCCTGAGGAGGCAGTTTACAGCCCCCAGGAAGATTTAGAGAAGGTGCCCTTCTTCTGTAAATTGAATTTTCATGGTTTTTGCACATGAAAAAGCATTGTAGGTAAAGTTATGATTTGTACTGGTACTGTCGATTTGTGTGGTAATGGCATTAACCCCGTAGCTGTGGTGTTTGTGCAGCTGATCTGTGATAGCTGATGATCACTATTGGACCTTCTGTTTACACTGACTAAATCCTTTACTGTTGCGTTGTACTGTGAAAGAAGGATTATGGGCCTATAAAAGATTATTATTTTTTTTTTGGAATTGTGTGTACCGTTTCATTAATTCACACGGAAATAAATCTGTAGCAAAGTTGACGACGTGCCACTCGACCTTCTCAGACCAGTTTGTTCATGGCCTTTGGCAGCAGCCACGGATGCTGGACCCTGAGGACTGGAGGGCAGCTGGGCTGGGGTGCACACTCTGCTTCCACCCCAGCTCCTGGGACACACCTTCCTTGCAGGATCAGGTGCTGGGGAGCAGAGTGATGCTGGTTGCTAAAAGCTCCTCCAGGAGCAGCAAATCCAGCTGGGATAGCGCTGCTCATTCCCAGCCCTGGGGCAGTGAGTGGACCTGCACAGAGGCATCACCATGGGGTGTTTACAAAATCAAGGTTCCTGAGCTTTCCCAGGCTTTTATATCCCCTGGGTCTGTGGAATTTGCAGTTGGGCTGATGGTTCTGCCCTCTGACTCTCACCTGTTCCGTTTTTTCTGGGGGGGCCCTGTGCTGAAAAGGGAAGTTGTTCAAATGCTTTACAATCCTTCAATACAGAGGGCACCTCAGAAACTTCAGGAATGTTTCTCAGAGCTTTGGTTCGCAAAGGACAACATTCAACCCTTGAATGGTGTAAAACCACATTGTTACAGCTCTGCCTCACTGTAGGAGGGTAGCCCTGACACCTGTTTAAACACTCTTATCCCCCACCCATAGCATTGGGCAGCCAAGGGGGTATCTGCGCTGCTTTCCAAAGGGACTGTGGTCTTTCTGAGGGGTGGTGAATCCTGAGCTGTTCTGCTGGGCCATCCCGAAACAAAGACTGCAGCTCACAAAAGCTGCGAGTGAGAGGGGCTTACCTGGCGTCACACTGGTCATGGGTGGCCTGTGCTACTGGAAGTCACAGCAGTGGGACAGGAGACAAAGGTGTTATATTATTTTCTTGCTATGAAATGATGCTAATTCCACTGTACACTCACACCTCAAAATCCTGGCAGTCGGAATAAACACCACTCATCCCACTGGATACGTGCCTTCCAGCCCAGCTTGGGTTGGACTTGGGCACGTAAGTAAAACAAACAAGGACATCATTTAGCAATTGAACAAATGCCTTTTGGCAGCTCTTCCCCTTCCCAAACGCTCGGAAGAAGAGCAGCAGACCCCTTCAAATGGATTGTTTCCTTGAAACAAGGTATGATTCTGGCCCCTCGACATTGGTGAGTGGTATCCCCAGCACCCAAAATGTAGCTGGGACCCTCTGGCATGTATCCACCCTCCCCAGCACAGGCAGCTGGTGGTGGGTACCCTCTGGGATGGGCTCACTGTGCCAGGAGCTGGCACATGTCATATCAGCCAAGCAAAAATATTTTGGATAGGTGTCGTTCAGATGCACTGGAAGCAGGGACAAGGCAGTTCCCTGCGTGGTCTGGGGAGGGGGACTTGCCCTGCAGGCAGGTGCACAGAGCTGCCATTTGCTGATTAGTCCCTGTTTTATTAGTTTCATTCAGTTTGAGATGATGAGGGGCAGCTTTCAGTCAGTACCATCTGTCCACCTTCATGTGGGGATCAGTAAAGTGCTGGGAAATGGGCCAACACTGGGTATCTACAGCCTCAAAAAAATCACAGGGTTGTTTTTAGAGCAATCCTGTATTGCTGGGCCCAAAGCTACAGACAGTTCTGCACACTCGGCTCTGCATTTCCACATCCTGCTGAGGTAGCATTTATATGAGGTAAAATTGAAAAAAAAGCAAGATTTTGATTCTTCTTCCTTATCTGATTGTGGCCTGCAAGGAGCTCTGGTCCTTGCTGGGTCCTCTAGATGGCAATATTGGAAAGGACAGTAATTGTCCATCTCCACGGTGTCCCTGCAGGTCCGGGCCATGCAGAGCCCACCAGCCCACCCCGGCTCCAGAGACCCTCCCCATCCCCTGCTGTGTTCGCCACATCTTGTGCACCATCCAGCTGAGTTCTTATTAGCACAAAGGAGAGGAGACAGTGTTGAAACACTGACTGACACCCTGAGACCCTCACAGGAGCCACCGCCTTCTCAAACACCTAGGAGTATGGAGGTGCTCACAGCCATCTCCCCTGCACCTTGTTTTCCCCTTTAAGCCCAGCTGCTTGTTGGCCATCTTTTTCCCTATTAGGCTTGAGCAATGAGAAGTATAAGCCCAGTGGCCACAGCATGACTGCAGGATCAATTTTGGTCAGAGATGAGCTGCAGCCCTTGCTGGAACTGCTGATACATCTCAGAGCTGGTTCACACCCCTCACACCCAGCACAGAGCCTGCAAGGGCAGCTTCCCCCACATGCTCGCCATGTCTCACAGGTGTGTGTCTCACATCACCTGGGCACTAAGCCATTCCTAGCACTAGCCTTTGCTGACATCTGCAGCCAATTTGTGGCCATCATGGCTGCACTATTACAAGAGGACTTTCTCTTGTCACAATTGCAAAACAGTATTTCTCACAAGATGTGGGGAGTTTTCTGGAGGAAACTTCTTGGTAAGGAGAGGAGGTGTGGGTGGAAGTGCCTCTTGGATGCTAAAGGGCCCAAATATAGTCTCACAATTGAAAATTGCGAAAAACCCTTCAAACCACATGTCTGTGATTGGTGAATTATCAGAAGGCGAGGTACGTAACATGGAAATGAAGAAACGGTGTCCTTGCTGGCAATCCTAACAAAACCTGCCAAGCCCATGAGGGAACCCAGGGACTGGGAGTGTTTGTGTGCTCTCTGTGTCCAATGCAGGCGTAGCAACACTGCCCAGCACAAACACTGTGTGTGCCCCCTGCTTTCCACCTCCCCTGCTCAGCTGGGAGCAATGTGGGTGTCATTTATGCCAAGGGCATTTGCAACACACCTAGTGCTTCAGCCACCTTAACATCAGAGGCTGCTTTGGGGCAGCACTGAGGGCAGTTTGGCTCCTGGTACCTTGCTCCCTGCCATGGCTAAGTGGGCACTGGCACAGCAGCACAGTAGCTCTGATGCTCCTGCTCTCCTTGAAAGCTCCTGGACCTCAGATAAAAGAAAAGCAAAGCCTCAGTGTGTTGGCTGCTGCAGAGGTGAGGTGTAAGGGCAAGGCTGTGACTGGAGAGCCCAAAGCCAGGGAAAGCAGAATTCCAGCTGTCACTACTCAGTGCTTCAGGAAATCGGCTCTCAGAACAGCGTTTGAGGACCAGGGGCTCTGGAGCACGTTCCTTTGTGACTTGCAGTCCTTACACAGCCCATCTCAGTGCTTTTCCTTTCTCCAGCCCTTACAGTCCTTGCACTTAGAGCCTGGGTCAGAGGCTACAAATCTCTTAATGAGTGCAGGAGTCCTGTAAGGTTCAGGACTCTGGGGTAGCAAAGCCTTGAATTCGTTGTCCAATATTTAGACATGTGTATATACAAAAGGATTTGGTCTTTATTAATTGGCCTTTCATAGGAAATTCCACCAGCTGTCCTCCCAGGGGTGCCAGGGACGCTCCAGCCCCAAGGAGCCCATATATGGTTGCAATCTCCTAACCCTGCATGTTCCACAATGGTGTGGTCATGGCTACTTTTAAGGATATGTGTGAACATTGCTCCTTTTCCTGTGTGCATAAGCTCCCAGGAATGCGGACAAAGATAAAAAATGTGCATAAATGAAAGCTATCAGCTCTGTATATTTTGTCAGCCCTTCCTACCTGCAGCAGCAAGAGTAGTTATGCCAGCCTACCCACACAGGTGCTGTGCAGGGCAGGCACTGCAGGGCAAAGGATGCTTTGAGAATAGGGAAACACCGACTGACTGAGCATGGAAACACTTGACAATGTAAACGTGCCTGGGCTGAGACAATGACAAAAATTTTCTCTTGCCCTTCTTCCTCCTAGCACTGGTCTGGACCAAAATGCACTTTTCTGGGTGGTAGCTCCAAGGGCATAACCTTAAAGACAGCTAAGGGTGGTTATGTCTCCACATCCTCATTCTCTGCAGTGCCTTGAAGAATCTCCTCTGCACCCTTTGATGATGGATGACGGCATCTGCTCTTCTGTGATACAGCTCACTCTTAGAATTCCCAGAGGTACACGAGGAAGGAGAACAAGAGATGCAGCATTGCGTGCTTTTCCCTTTTCTCAGGTAGTTAATATTAATCACTGGTGCTTTGGATACGTTATGTGAATTCTCCCAGCTTCTGAAGCTTTTAAGATCTGCAATAGGAGAGAATTAGAAATACCTGTGTATCTCAGTGACAGATGGGCCCAGTTTAATACAAATTTCTTCCCTTGTCCATGTACTCTGCCATTAATTTTTAACTTTGAAATAACCCTGAATATCCTAAAGCTGTTTAACTAAATGATGTCTGAGTGGTCTGAGGTCACTATTTGTATTGGTGTCCATTTCTCAAAGTTCAAAATCAAGGATTCCTCTGACGAGGCAGGTCAAGTGACACAGTTCTTCAACTGCACAAGGTACGTCTGGATTATGTTTTCCACCCTGGGACCCCAGAGCTGTGTCTGCTGCTCACACTAAAATGTCCAAATTCTTACAAAAGGCAAACAAATTTCCCTTGTGACTTGGTTTCTGCTCTGCACGGGCTAGCGCTTTGCTGCTGAGGTATTTGCTGTTGATAAAATACCTCAGGCTCGGGTCAGATGCCTTAGAGGGCTCAGGGCTATTGTCCTGCTAAAGAGAAGCCAGGCCATTGGCACCGTGACATTCCTAAACTCAGCTCCATCAGAGACTTGTTGCTTCAGCTGCAATCTGTGCCCCGATGACAGAGCTGATAATAGACTGATGGTGCTCGTGACAAGGGTGTAGGGGTTGAGTGAAAAAACTCCCTGGAAAAAATGGATCATCCTGGCTTTACAGATATTTAGTTTGAGATTCCATAGCTAGCATTTGGCCTCAGCAATGCTGGCAAGACTGAAGTCCATTGCTCTAGGGAGGAGAGCCCAGCTGGGGGCCAGGCAGTCCTGCCCAGATGCCACTGGAGCTGTTCTGTTTGCAGCAGCACGAGCTGGCTGGGCTGTCCTGGGAGCATGGGCAAAACTTCTGCCGTGGATACACCACCATCAGAGAGGATGCACTGGCTCCTCAGGATGGGAAAAGGAGCATCCATTGGCCTCCCCAGGAGTGGATCTGGCCCCAGATACTGAGACTCTGGGGATTATGGTCTGGCTGGAACTCCTGGAGCACGACAAGCAGCACAGTTAATACCTGCACTCCGCAGCCGGCAGTGCCTCTGATGCAGCAGAACAAGGAAAGCCGAGGCGCAGGGTGTAAATATTTATAGCCAGTTACCAGGTTTCGTATTTGGCCAATCCCTCTGTCCCTCCTGGCTCCTACCACTTGATGTTTGTGGCTCTGAGTTGCCAAGGACACTGGCAGGGGCAGGATCCTCCCCGCAGGGAGCCAGGGGCATTGCTGTGGCACCTTTCCGAAGCAGCGGCGCCGTCCAGCAGCACCCAGGGCTCCGACTGACCCTTCCTGCAGCCAGAGCTGGTTCTGGCTGTGGTGCCACATCACAGCAGCACCCACTGCACCCACCAGCACCTGCATCCCAGACAGCAGCTTTGGGAAGGGGGACACGAGGCACTGCCCAACCCCCTAGAGTTGGTCTGGCAGCGTTTTTCACTGAACAGCTCAGGTTTGTGTGAGGGAGGTGGGAAGGGAATGTGCAGCACCCAGAGCCCTTTTTGCCTTGGGACATGCCTCTGTCACCCCTCATGATAGGGAGCTGGTCTCTTGAGGAGCTGCTTCATCAAAATCTAAGCAGTCTGTGCACAATTCTCATGTTCTTCCTCTGATCCAGAATATCTAATGCCAAATATTTTTCCCTGCTGCTAGTTCAGTTTCTTCTTCTGTTCCCAACCCTCACTTGAGCTGCTGAGGGAAAAAAAAAAATCCCAATCTGCTTTTACTGAAGAGATTTATTTCAGTCTGGAAGTGGCAAGAAGACAGCTTCTCTGAATCCACACTTATGTCTGAGATCTTTCTCTTAGGTCTCTCAGTTCGACTTCAAATCATCTTTAAATCACTTTTATTCAACAGAACTCAGCAAAGAAGTGAGTTCTGCCATTTTTACTGAAGAGATGATTCCCAGAAAATTTGGTTTAAACCAAAGGAAACACACCCATGCTTCCTTTGTGCCAGCTAAACCAAGCCAGTTGAAAATCCCATCTGACTGGAAGAAGAGCGCAAAAGTCCAGCACAGACAAATCTCCTTCACAGCTGGGTATCAAGTCTAAAATCTTTTGTTCGAGAAAGCTGCCTGACAGCTATTTACTGCAGCTCCTTCAGCACACTGAGCTCAGGAAATTGCATTCATAATTTCCTTAGCGCCAAATGGTTTGTAATTTTCCCAAGACTATTTCTTTTTTTGTTTGTGAAACAAAACCTTTGGAAACCTTAAACAAATTTACTTTTTCCATAAGTATGAAGCTAACACAAAGTAGATACTTTAATGGGATACCATTCACTTGATTTGTTTGGCATAGAGAATAAAAACTCCAACCTCATTTGTGACTAAGTTTTCCATCAATAATCTTATAATTTTAATACAGTCTCTTTTTTAGTGAAGGGAAAATTGATCTGATATAGAAATTTAAATTGCTTATATAGCCAGTGCTGTTGGACAAAAGGAGTAAGCAGAAAAGGTGGAAAGGTGTGACCCGACTTTTCCACATCACCGTCAGTACAGTATGATTCTCAGTGCCTTTATGTAAAAAAACAAGACTTAACTGTGATTTATGCAGAGGCACTTGGGTGTGGTGAGCTTGGCTGGAGTTCAGTTCCAGCCCCTGGGACAGATCTCATCCATAGCCTTGGACAAGTGGCTGCTTTCTCCACTTTGCCCCTGATGTAACCCTAGGCACCATATGGGTTGGTCAGGTTGGTACCTCGGAGTCACCAAATTTAAGCCTCTGCACAACTTTGGATGCCATTAACTATCTCACTAAATATGACTTTCACTGGCATTAATTGTGAGCCACAGAAAATGTGTTCATGTGCATGGAATGATCTAATCCAGGTGTGTTTGTTCATGGTCCTCAGCTCTCTAATTGATTTGATTTGAGCTGCAGACTCAAGCAAAATGAAATCTGTCATGCTTTGAAAACCTCCTCTGCTATTAAAACATGTATTTTACTTATGTTAGCCTGTGGGTACCTTGAATTAAATTTTTCTCCCAGACTAAAATCTAAAGCTAAAATTAATAAAGAAGCTTAATTTTGGTCTGATGCCTCGAAGCCACCTTTTCAAATCTGGAACATGAAACTCCTGGTGAGCCTCACGCCAGGGAAAAAGACCAACGTTAGGGTAATTATGTATAGTAAGATAAAGATATACTTGTGTCTATAATACATATCATCACAAATCCCTTTGCTCTGTTTGAATGAAAACCTTGTATTATATTGCTATTAGAAATCTTTATTAAATCTCTCTCAATAGGTATCCACCCAGGAATTGATAACAGATAAGGACCAAGAACCAAACCTTTTCTTGAATTTTCTCTGTTTGGCTTATGCAAATACTCAAATATTTTATGGATTCCTGTTGCTGTTTAATGTCTGGCCAAGGTGTTTGCTGGAAGGGCCAAAGTCTGGAAACACTTAAGCAAACTGTGCCCCAGCAGTTGTTGAAGTCAAAGGAAATTTACTTGACTTCAGCAGAGGGTGGCTGAAAAGTTCTAGTGATAGCAGTAGTTGTAGGAGCAGAGTTATTTGTTGGCCCAGACTGCTCCCCATGCTTCAGTTTGTGGGCTCTGCTCAGGGTTAGGCAGGGTTTGCACAGAGCACGAGGTCGGTGTGTGGGAATGTAGAGGCAGAGGTGAGCACACCCACAGGGCCGCCCTGTGCCAGGTGGGGAGGTGCCCCGGCCACAAACTGCCTGCTGCTCCCACATCCCTGCTTGTGATCCAGCAGGGAAAAACACCAGGACTCAGCACGTGAATGTGGATGGAAATGCTGAAGTTCAAACGACCGTAGAGCAGAAAACCTCAAGCCCTACACTTGGCAGAAAACCTGGCTTATTTGAATAGCCCCTTGCAGGCTGCAGATAAATAGCTGTGGCTGCTGCCAACATTCCTTGAAAACTGAAATTGTTGCTGGAAACACTGTTGGAAACCTTAGTTTCTCTTGCCTTTTCCAAATGTAGCCTTGCTACAGTCAACAGATGGGTCCATTCCTGCAGGGCTCTGGTGCATCATCTCTTATAAATGGGAGTCACCTTTGTAATTTTCCATGCACAGAAGGAGCAACTTGTACTGGGAGAAGCATTTTGGCCTCTGCCAAAGGATGCCAAGAGGGCTGACACGGCTGCTTCTCTTAATCTGATAGCTGAGCCATGCCTGCAGCTGCTTTTTAAAGGTGGGGACAGTCTTTAGCTAGATCCCTTCTCCATGTGCAGATTCTGGTGCCACTCAGGAAAATCTGAGTAGCAATGATGTCACAAATAACACAGCCACTGTAATTACTCATGGGCTTATTCACTAGCAGGCTCTCAGCAGGTGATTGTCCTCAGCAGGAGCTTTTGGAAATCTCCTTTGATCCCTTGATCCAGGTTTGCAGATGGTATCTTAGGGCTATGCTACAGAAATACTTCGACTCTAAATTGGGGAAAGATGAGTAGTCTTGTGCGTGCCACCTAATACAATCACAATTCTTTTTTCGTGACTCGCTGTTTTGCCCACTAAGTTAAAAGAATCATAGAATCATTAAGGCTGGAAAAACCCTCTAGGATCATCAAGTCCCAGCATTAACCCAGCACTGCCAATCCCAGCTCTAAACCGTGTTTCTAAGCACCACAGCTTTATGTTTTTTGAACTCTCCCAGGGACAGTGGTTCCACCACTTTCCTGGACAGCCTGTTCCAATGTTTGACCACCCTCTGAGTGAATAAATTTTTCCTAATATCCAATCTAAACCTCCCCTGGTGCAACTTGAGGCCAGTGGTTTGCATAACCACTGATGAAGAGAAATCCACTGATGCCACTCAGCAGCAATTTCACCCTCACTACACTGCATATGTGTGGTTTCCAAACCATGATGATAAGAAGAATTGCAGCAGATGCACAGAGAGCTGAGAGATGTCTGTTTTTGGCAGCCTGGCTGCTCCCACTGAGGATCACAGCCCACAGTATGTGGCCAACAGGTTGTGATGCTCTCCTTTGCATCAGCTTGGAAAGCAGTGTGTTATGTATCTAAACTCCATGGAAAAAGCTTTGCATCACTGATGTTTTAACCACACCGTTCCAAACCTTCCATAACCCCTCCCTTCCTTACTCCCAGAGAGGAATGACTCTGAAGTGTTTTAGCTTTTCCATTACTCTGCCTGCCTGGAGACCTTTTGCTGATGGCCGTGAGGTAATTAGCTGGTGCCAGGTGAGTTCCAGCTGCCTGCAGGGCTGGGGCTCCATCTGGCCACCAGTGAGCCACCAGGGCAGCAGAATGGTGGGATGGTCGAAGGTGTGGAGACTGATGGATCTGTTTCCCTATTTCTTTTCCTCTTTTTTCCCCTCTCTCAGATCTCTTGAAACGACTCACTGCAGGGTGCTGTGTCTTCCTCTGTGCATCTGGGGCTGAAAACAGCCTTTGGAAAAGTCAGAGGACAGATTGAGGAGGGAGCCATCACTGGGGCCTCAGGAGATCAGCTTTCCAACCTGACACTTCTCCTTTCAGCTGGGAGGCCATGTGTGGGCCTTGGATGCTTTATATTCCAGTGGGAAAAGAACCCGTCCGAAACAGTGCACAACTGACTTCCACACAGTCAGGGACATGGATGTCACAGGAGCAACCAGCCTGTGTGGCTTCCTGCTCTCAGAGGCTGGTGAAAGCAGGTGGCCATGTGGTGAAAGGAGGATGGATCCTGTCAATTAGGGAAATCACAGGGCAGTGACCCTGGGGAATTAAGAGGGTTTGTGATGGTACCTTTCACCCAAAATAGCTGCATCCCTCGGACTGCAACTTGGAAGGGAAAGAGAGCCCTTCCCAGCTCATTTGCACAAAGGGGCGAGAGGGGATAAGGAATGGTAATTACTTTAATGAGGGGGATTGGTAATTACTTTCACGTGGAGCTGAGGCAGCTGAGGGAAGGGCCGAGGTGTTTGCTGGGAAAGGAGGGCTCTGAAGGGTTTGTGGGTGATTATCCCCAGCGGTGTGAAGAGCTGTTGAGGCTCTGTGTGGCCATGGTGTCCCCCTGAGGGCAGCTGAGTGGGGCAGCCCCATCTCCTCACACAGGGGGAGTTGTCCCAGCTTGGCATGCGGAAACCAGGACAGCCAAACCCACCTGTGGGGCATGTGAGAGCCATTCTGAGTGGATTCACCCCAAGATGTCATGGCTTCCTTCCCCTGGCAAAACCAGGCCCTACTTCATAGAAGACTTTCCTCCTTTGTGGCTGCAGAGTGATTGAATGGAATTAGCATGAAGATGGAAAGGATGGATCAAAGCACATCTTTCTTCCACCGGTGCAGCTGATCCCTGCTCTGAGGTGAGCCTTTGGCTTTGGGGCTGTCTTGCCCTTGGGGTTTCTTGGAGAGCATGTGGCTGTAGAGCAGCCTCCACACCCTTTGTGAGCTCCACCATCTCCAAATAAAGTTTCCTAGCAGTTAGATTTGAGTGAGTAATTCAACCAACTCAGTTTTAAGTGCTTCTGCTTATAATTCATTTTGTTTGGATAACTAGTCAAGAACATACTGGATCATTGGAGTCCTTCTCTTTTAGATTTATTTGCTGTGTTTGCCAAAAATCAATTTGCAGGGTAACTGATTATCTTCCTTAGCAAGCACTGGTGGTAGCAGGGGCTTGACTCAGAGTTGACTCAGTCCTTTGCAATGAGTTGTGTCATTCTTGCACTTAATTCTTGTTTAATCCAATGCTTTGGCAGAGATTTTTATAGTGCTCTACCATATCTGTAATATGGCAGTGCCCCAGTGCCTGTTCCTTGACTCTGGTTGTGTGCTGCCCTTGCTCTCTAAATCATCTACTGCTCTTTTCCAAACAGAATAAACCTGCTGCTGTGATAAATGCAAGCTTTGGAGTGCTTAAATTCTTCTCTGTTGGGTATACTGGTCATTTTTAAGGTCTGATTTAAGGTCTGATCCTGCACACACTCAGTTTCTGGCAGGAGTAGCAATAGAGCAATAGTGAAGGTGGTGTAAAAGCACTTGCTCTGTGTCGTGTGCCTTTGCAGACCTTTATTCTGCTTTTTTTTTTTCTGGCATTGTGCACATGGGACTGGATGGTGAATCTAACAGGGATCTAAAGGATGCAGCAATTGCAGGATGAGGCCTTGAGCTGCAGTCCAATAAGTGCAATGAATTTTTTTGTGACTTACTGTTTTGCCCACTAAATTAAAGGAATCACAGAATCATTAAGGCTGCATTAAGGCTCTGCTGTAATCAGTGAGAGGCACATTAAATAGATGAATTTATTATTTACCTGCTACTTCATTAAGCTGACAGACATGCTGCCTAGGAGTTGCTTTTGATGGTAGCTGGTGTTTAGGATTTGGCTCTGAAAACTCGTGTTTGTACTGTGTGTGGAAGGCATCTCATATTTTAAATAAGAGGCAGAGAATCCTGATAGCAGCCTGACAACATTCCCAGCAGATATGGGATAATTGTTAAGCTGCTGGTGGGCTGCAGGTACCTGTTGTCAGGTGCTTATCAGAGCACTTGTGCTTCTCCAGGATGCATCATCTGGTTGGGGTCTTTCAAGATGCAACTGCAGAGGTGCAGGATTAGTCCCCAAATACTCCTGCGGGGGCAGGGGTAATGACTGGTCTCTGGTGAAGGGACTCCATTGGTACAAATACTCCTGGAGTAGTGCCCTTCCTACTCCTCTTTCTTCCTATTTCTGCTTATGGCCAGAGGCAGGAGGGCTCCTTCCTTTGACAGAAGAAACCCCACAGGAGCTGCCTGCAGGGGAGCTTCTCCCTGGTCACCTTATCCTACAGCTGTGCAACACCTGCTTTGTCTTTGTATCCCCACACTCTTCAACTCCCATTTCTCCTGAAGCTCTTGGCTTGATTTATTTAACGGGGAATGTTCTGTCTGAATGTCCCATCCTTGATGGGTCTCATCTCTGCAATTTCTCATGAATCCTGGAGCTCTGCAGCTGCAAACATGTAACAAACATGGCACCTTAGGGGCAGGATGGTTTTGTTAATGTTCTTGTAGGTCTGATGCTTGGTTACAGCCATTAGAGAGAAGCTCTCACTAATGGTGAGTAAGTTTTATGCTTGTTGGGAGAGCTATTGGAAAAATTAGCTGGAAATGGTTATTTGGATTCCTTTGAAAATCAAATGTAAACTTCAGTCCATGGTGATAAATGATGTTGGTGTTTCACATCTCTGTTTTTATGGATGCCTGAAGTTGTTCTTGGCAACTGGTGGTGGTCTGAGCCTTAAACCTCAGGGCAGCCCAGTGTTCTTGTCCCTGCTAGGGATGTTGTTATTATGGATGATGCAGTGTTGGAGGAATCTGTGGCACTTACCTGTTGAATGAACAGAGACACAGAAAAATACAAATGTTTTTGTAAGGAGAGTGTGTTTGCTCTTACACAGTGTTTTTGTTTCACTAACAAAGAGAAATTCCTTGGCCCAAGTACAGTGATCTGCTTTCCAGGGATAGTGGTGCCATGTCCAGCACACCTACCAGCCTCTCTTGCCATTAGTTAGGAGCTCTGCGGTGGCTCTCCAAGGCACCACAAAAGCCTATTTATAGAGCAAGAGCTCCAACACGAGCACCTCTTGCTAAAAAACAAACTTAGTTACTTGCTGGACCATGTGTCCAAAAGCAAAAGAATGGAAGAAAGTGGGATAAACTTGGAAGAATTGAAAGAGGAATAAGGGATGGAGAAAGGGAGAAAAGAAAACAAATGTGAATGTTGTCAGATTTGTCTGGTGTGGTGCCACACAGGCAGGCAGATTTATTAAAAATAGGAATGACTTGTTACCTGACAGTACTTTTTCTCATGTCTGCTTTGAAGAAAATGCTCTGCTTTTGGCATAATTTTTTCTTCTGTGCTCTCTTCAGTTGGGTCCCTTCTCTCCCTGCAGACTTCTCACTTGAAATAAATCCCTGCTGCTCGTTTTGTGTCCTGGAAACTCTGTCTGTGAACCTGAAGGTGATGCATAACTGAGCCTCCAGGAAAGGCTTTAGTGTTGAGAGAGGGTTGTTTGGACAGGACAGGAGCCTGGTGATGCATCCTCCTGCAAAGATTTTGTGCCTCATTTTCCTCGTCTGGGAGTGTAGCTGCTGGCACATTGTGGGCAGCGAGGCTTTTCCCAGCCTGCTGCATCCCATGGTTCCCATGACAGCGCTGTGCTGTTGTGGGGAAGCAGGGAACGGCTCTGCTGGCAGAATGCCTTCGCTGGTTGGGGTTTTCCCCCATGGACGGTGCAGTGACCCTGGGAGGAGCAGGCTGCTCCCCACCTCCAGCTGCTCCCCGGGCAGGATCGGTGCTATGGGCTGGACTAACTTTTTTTTTTTTTTTTTGCTATGCACCTCCCTGCTATAAGTGTGGAAGCCGCGTCTGTCCCACTGGACACCCCAGCCCAGCTGCGCAGGGCTGGAGGCACAGCCCTGGACCAGAGCGCTCCCGTGTCCGTCCCACAGCCGCTCGCAGCGCTCGGTCCATCCCTTCCCTCCTCCCGGCAGCAGCCGCCTCGCAGCATTCCCAGGCTCTCCGGCAGCCAGTAAGCACATGCCTCCCTCTCGAGCATCGTCTCGCTGAGCAGGACAGGGAGCGTTTCAGCATCCCACGCTTCGAAGATCTTTGGATTTCAGGGTTTGGTGCTGGTCTTTTCTCTGCCTTGTGACTGCTCTGCCGGAGAAGGGTTTGTGAGAGCAGGGATGGGGAGTGGGAAGCCTGTGGGTGTGTAATATACTTCTGTAACACTCTCTAGCAGCAATTTCTTCGTGGTTCAGTGAGTTAACCTCAGAAACTGCCTGTTTTATGGGTGGTTTAGGAAACTGGATTTATCTAAATCATGGCATCTGATTTCTCTTGCATCCTTTTATTCTGATATGCATATTGCCTCCTGAAGGTGTTGCTTCAAAAGTGCTGGCAGACACTGGGGTATAAATACAACTTTTCTCTTTGCTTTAGCTGATCTGGTGCTTAGGGAGCATTTGCAGTGGTACTGAGTTGTGTGAGAGCTGTGAGCTCTGTGCTTTCCTGGGCAGGTGATCAGATGTGCCTCCTTGACGCTTTTAATGAGAGCTGGTGGGGAAACAGCTGAAGCAGGGGCTGTTCTGTGGGCTCTCAGGTGATGTGAGGAACAATCCTGGGAGCAGCTGGCAGTAACAGAATTGAGGAATAAGGAAATGCAAGCCTTTTGCTAATAATTATCATGCTTTCCTCTTTCCTTCTGCATTATGGAATGTCAGGCAGTCACAGAGTTCCTGCAGCTGCACTCATATGAATGCAAACACCTTTAGATTTACACAAGTGCTGCACCCCTGTATTTATAAAGATTTGGGGAGTCACTTGCGTGAATGAGGTTGTATTTGCCCATGTGTTTGCAGGATGGGTGTTTCTGTCGTTAATCTTTCCTTTAGTAAGTGGTCAAAAGATAATGCATGAGACTAGTCCAGTTCATGTTGTGTAAGCAGGAGCCAGTAGTCTATGGTTAAGAAAGGAATATGACTGGTTATTAAACCACTGAAATCTAGCACATGGAATGGGGAAAATTATTAAAACAATCCACCTACCAATTAGTCTTTTACCCTGATTTGAGAGGAAGAGTGTTTTTTAAAAACAACAACAACAAAACTTCCGAAAGGAAACTGATTAAATTCTTAAGCCATGATGTACAAAGCAAACAGCTGATCAAGCAACCAAATATGGCTTTAAAACTTCAACTTTCTTTTGTAATGATAAAAGCACCCACGTATTTCAGTGACAACACCCCTTTCTTTTTTTTTCCCCAAATACCGCATTCTTGAATACAAACCAGTTCCTAATTTTTCCTTAAGGAACTCAATACATAAAAATTCTTTCTTGACTAATACCTGAGAGAAAAATGTGGGTAGGTGTTTCAGAGCTGGCACCACAAGTGCAAAAAACCCCAAACCCCTACAGATCTCAGTGCAGCGGAAAGCTAATTGCTCAGATTTTGGGCTGTGGCTATGAGGAACGAGTTCAGGGCTGGGATTTTACAGCTGGCTTCTGATGTGCACTGCTCTTGGGGGATTTTGGCTGGGGAAGGTTTTTAGGATTGGGCCCTTGAACTGTTTCTACCAGAATTTATTGCCTGCTGTGAGTGATGGCTTGTCTCCCCATATGCTGGTATAATTCTCTGCTTGGATGTAAACAATGGCAGCTGTTCAAAAGGAGGCAACGTTCAGGGTACTCAAACACTTGAAAATAAACATTCTTCAGCCTGTCTTGGCTGGCCTTTATTTCGGAAGCAGCCTTTCCATCGAACTGTACCATGAAGGGAAAATCCAGACATATGGTACGAAGCAGCTGGTGAGAGCCTGGTCAGGTCCCTGTTCATGTCCATGGATAGGAGAATGTTGCTGTAGGATGCACTTTATCTGTAATCTAAAGCCTTATCACATGAATGTGACTTGCAATCCACACCCATTGCACTAGGATATAACAAAAGCTTTAAGGAACTGACCTCCTTGCCCCCAGGAAGCAACTTGCTTCCTTGTGTACCACAGAATAGTTTGGGTTGGAATGGGGCCTTTAAAGACCTTTTAGTCCACAGGGACATCTTCAACTAGACCAGCTTGTTCAGAGCCCTGTCCAACCTGGTCTTGAACACTTCCAGGGATGGGGCATCTACCAATTCTCTGGGCAATCTGTGCCAGTGTTTTACCGGTTTTGTCAGTGTAAAAGTCTCCTTCCATGTACCTACTCTAAATCTAACCTGTTTCAGTTTAAAACTTTTGCCCCTTGTTTTGTTGCAGCAGGCCTTGATAAAAAGTTTGTTTCCATCTTTCTTGTGAGCCCCTTTGAAGTATTGAAATACAATACTGCAATAAGGTCTTCCTGGAGCCTTCTCCAGGCTAAACAATCCCAGCTGTCTCAGCCCGTCTCCATAGGAGAGATGTTCCATCCCTCAG
This sequence comes from Dasyornis broadbenti, assembly GCA_013397935.1. Lineage (NCBI taxonomy): Eukaryota > Metazoa > Chordata > Aves > Passeriformes > Dasyornithidae > Dasyornis > Dasyornis broadbenti. The sequence continues at coordinate 2,218,575 of VZRN01001189.1, forward strand.
AGCATCATCATTGTCTTCTCTGGACTCTCCCCAGCAGCTCCCTGTCCTTGCTGTGCTGGGACCCCAGGGCTGAATGCAGCTCTGCAGGTGGGGTCTCACAAAGCAGAGCAGAGAGGCAGATGTGAGCCAGAAACATTGTCCTCTCAGCTGTAGCCTGTGTGAATTATGTTCTTTTAATTTTATTCACTGACCAGTGGGTGCATTGGAGAATTTAGGTGGAAAATTCCTCTGATCTTTGCTGATGAGACAAGGATCACAGAAGCCTGTGTTTAGCATTTCTCTTTTTGTGGTGCTGTTTAGTCCTGAAGTCCCAGTGTCGTTAAACGCAGCAAGATCAGCCTCACCACCAGCAATGTGCAAAGTTTCCTCAAGCTTTTGATTGGTTTTGATTTGTTTGCTCCTAAATCAGAGCAGCTCCTTGGAGAGCCATGGGCAGGCTCTGGTGCCAGGCTTCCACCAGGGTCAGATGAGATACAGATGTGTGGAGGGCTGAGCCAAGAAGTCAATGCCTGTCTGTCACCCTCCTGGTCTTCAGCCACTGTCCCCTTGTGCCCTGCTGGTAGGAGTGCAAAGGTAGCAAAGCTGTGATTCAGATTCAGTTCTGCAACTTGAATGGTGTGGACTCACTTTTGCTTGAATAGAGAATGGAAATCATGACTACACAATAAACCTTGCCAGAACTGACCTGTGATTTCATTAAAAAAAAAAAAAAAGCATTGTAAGTGAAAATACTACAGCTTGATTCATTGGGATCTCTTTTTATTTCATTTCTCTATTATAGAAATGCAGACAGGGAGAGTAACAAAGGAGAAATGTCTGAGTTCAGTCGTTTCATGTCTGATTTTGGCAGAGAGAGTGTGGGAAGAAGAAAGAGACCTCATATTTCATTTAGATACTCTGTTTGGAGAGGAGTTTTTAAGCAGATGGCTCTTGAGACACTGGGACTGTAAAGAATCAAATGCTATTTAGATAAATGCATGCTTCCACTTCTGCAGTGTGGTTTTAGAAGGACTGTGCCATATATTCTGGCTTCTTGTACCCTTGAGTCCAGCTTGCAGCCACTTGTCTGGGTGCAGGACCAAAGGACTTCCCTGGGGTTCAGAGAAAGGACATAGCCCACATGTTCCACTCACTGATGTGCTTTCACTGGGACTTTCTGAAGATGAGCAGTCTAGAGCCAGCTCTGGGAATATCACCCCAGCAGGGTCCTGTGGCAATGAATTGGAGCTGAGGTGCCAAGGCTGGTTTGTGATGAACATTTCTTTCTGCTAAACCTCCCCAGGCCTGTAAGTAAAACTCTCCTACCAGAAAGAGCCCATTTTGCTGCTTGGGATATTTTCTGTAAAGGCTTTGCTCTGCTCCAAGCTGCTGTTGGAAAGCCACAGAAAAGCCCTTGAAGGGGCAATGCTCGCCCTCCCTGCAGCACACACTGAGGCAGGAGCTGGCCCTCAATACTTCCAGAGTGATTCAGGAGTGTGGTGCCAAGAATCCTGCCACAGTAAACTCCCACTGACAGAGCCAGAGAATGTGGCATTGTCTGGGGGACAAAGAGATGGATGGATGGATGCTCTTCTGCCTCTCCAGGTTTTTAATCTCCATCAGAATAGATGGCAAATGGGATTTGTATCTTATGGTAAGACAAGGCTAAAATTACATTTAAGGCTTAGGAGAAAATCAAAGTAGGGCAAGGATTGCATTATAGCCATGCTGGAATGGGATAGACAGAGTTAGAAGCATGCTTTCAAAAAAGCCTGAACTAGAGTTCCCTGGAAGAAGTTGGAGAGCTAGGGCAGGGTTCCTGGCAGTGATGGAGCTGCAATCCAGGGTGGAAGGGCAGCTATTTTGCTGTGTGCCTGACTGGAAACTTTCAGGCAGAGTTACAATTTTGGTTTGGATGCTGTTACAGAGTTGCATTATTTTTGTAAATAAGAAATTCCAACCCTCTTGAGTTTGGACTGGTTTTTTTCAGAAGGCCCACTCATTCCACAGATGTGCCTTATCTTTCTTCTGTTCCTTGAGATGACCCCAGTGTTTGGTGTCATTTGGGATGCATCCCTCCTCCTGCTGCTCAGCAGAGCTGTCTTGTGTTAACTGGCAGTCAACAGTCATGAACTGTGAGGGACTGAAAGTGGTGGGACACGGCTGCATGTGTGATCTGTTGGGATCAAATACAAAATGCCACTGGTCACTCAGACATCTAATGAAGAACAGGGAAAAACTATTCCTGCTGGGAAGAAGCACTGCAGGGCAGCTTTTTTGCTTCCTTGTTTCTAATCCCTTTCCAACCCCGGAAAGGGGAAACGAGCTGAGTGGAAAAGAGGAGACTAAAATCTGCCTCACAAGAGGCTGCCTAACAGGTATAGCTGGAGATTTAATAGTTTGGATCAAAATGTTTCAGAGCCAATTTACTTGTTGAACTGCAGAGTTACAGTGAAATGAGCCCGTTCTCCTGTCTCTACCATGATGTGGATGGGGAGGTAGAACAGGAGAAATAGTTAAAATGACCAAATGAATTAGAAAAACTTTCCCTTCTGGAAAATCCTCCCCGTTGTGTTCAAGGCCTTTGTGCTTTATGATGCTTTGACATATGACGGAGCTTCAAATCAAATATTGGCTGGCTCCAGTGGTGTCTGTCCGCTGAAATGATGTGTGTAAGAGACCCTTGTTCCCAAGCAATTGCATGTGCTGCATATACCAGGGGACTCCTGCATGGAAGCACAGCTGGTACAGGGATCTATAAACCACCTACTTCACTTCAAGATCCCTTTAGCACTGCAGCAGCAATTCCAGAGTGTGAGGGTTCTAGTGTTACACCGGCTCTCAGCTGCAGAGGAGTTCAGGAGTTCTGGCAGAGCAAGAATTGCTCTTGTTATTTTGCTTGGACAGAGCAAAAAATCCACTCAATCCTCCAAAACTCTGTCTTATGAACCAGAGTGTTGGACATGCCTTTCTTCTTGTGCTAAGAAACACAGAAATGGTTCATCACACTAAAGCCATGACTGGTCCAGCCCGCAGTGGTTGTTAGTTGACTTTCCTGCAGGGAATTGGCTCCCAGCTCTTCCTCAGAGCCTTCATTTGCGAATGTTCAGTTTTCATGTGCTTCCCGTGGTCTCTAACCAAAGATCCCCTTAACAATGACACTACCCTAAATATAGCCCCCGCCACTGCTGGGAGGGTGCTGGGGTGGGAGCAAATAATGTCCTTTCTTTTAAAGAAATGCCCCAAGTTGTGGGAACCGTCTGGACTTGGCAGGCTGCTCCCAAGGCATTTGCTGTTTGTTTGCCTTGGGACTGGCTGCCCCTGGCAGTTGTTACCATCAGCCTTTCTTATCTGTTCTTTTCTATAATAAACACTGGAGCAAAGGTTTGGAATTAGTCGCTTTTGGGGCACTGCCTGTCTCCCCTTCCAGCTTCTGTCTTATCGTCGCGTTTTTGGACTCTTGAGCCTTTTCCACTTCACTCTGTGCCTCTTGGTTTTCCCCTCTTCTCATTGCACTGAGATAGCAAAGAGCTCTTTAAAATTCCCTGTAGGTGTGTCATCCCCAGGGCTGCAGCATCCCAGGAAACTGCTGCTCTGGGACAGCTGTGTGCACTCACAATGCTCTTGCTGTGTGCTACAGAGATTTTTCTAGCTTCCCTTATCTCATCCATTGGATGGGTTTGCTTTTTTCTGACTGTTGCCTGATCAATTGAAGAGCCCACAGAGGCAGTGTCAGGATCCTGAGAGCATTCGGGGGGCCTGGCACCGTGTCCTGCCCTTTGGTACAGTGTTAACCACAGGGCTGTTGGTGGTTTGAGGGAATGCAAATGCAGACAGCACCACCAGAACACAGGTGTGTGGTCCTCTTCTGGAGACTGAGTAACTGGAGAGAGTAATCTGGAGATTGAGTGGCTTTGCTTCCACTTAGAAATTCCCTGGTTCTCCCTAAGCATTGTCCTGATGTGATCTTATATCTGACACTACTGTGGAGAGGCAGTAATGAACAGCCCAGGGTGCGAGCATTTCTCTCTCTCGCACTCTGGTCTCCTCTCACTTTAAATACACAGAGCTCTGTGTTTCACTCAGGACATGCAAATACAGTTTCCTGTCTACCCTGGCTCTGCCCATTGAAAGCCAGTTGTGCTTCCCCATGGCACAGCCTGTCAGGTGAATGCCACTTGATGTATAACATATTTCAGTGCTGCCTCTGGAAATGGCCAGGATGACAGTGTGGGATCAGGATTGGAGAGCAGCCCATGTTCTCCTCACAGCAGCACAAAGGCACCTGGTGGGGATGCAAATCTGTTAAATTGTGTTTGGATTTGCTTTGATGGATACTTGAACATGTCATCCATCCCTGCCATAATATTCCCTTCTCTCATGCCATTCTCACCATAATGATTTATAACCAAAGGTGGAAACTTCAACTCTGCATCTGTCCCTGTGATGGGATGGGTTTCTTGCAGTGGGTGGGGGACACACCATTCCTGTTTGGGGAAAGATTTGCTGATCTTTGGCTGGAGAGGTTTGCAAACAGCATCCCTGTGGTTACTCCGATGTGCTGGAGAGGCTGTAACACTTGTTTGGGGTGGCAGGGGGCGGTCCGAAAGGCTCACCTGTGGCGTGTGTGGGTGAAAGCCGTGCCTCATACTTCCCTTCCTCAGTTCCGTGTCGCTGGGTGAGCCCGAAGGCAGCTTTCCCTCCGCCCTGTAGAGCTCACTCCGCCCATCTCCGGAGCACTGCCTGTGAACACCTCCTGCCCTCCTAGCCATTCCCCCCGGCCGTGTTGATGCTGTAAATGCGGGGAAGTCTCTGTGTACTCCACTAGACACTGAACCAAACAACCAATAAATCTCTTATAAACCCAGGAGTAACTTGTTTTGGTTACCAGGGAGATTGCCAAGTGCAAATTCAACCTGAAATAGCGATGAGCTCATCCTTGGAGCAGTGTCCGTGCCTGAGCCGGAGCAGCCGGATGGAAAGGGAGCCAGCGCCAGGAATGTTGTCTGCTCCATCGACATTTGGATGCTGTGTGAGCTGTTTTGCCAAACAGCTTTTGCCTTGTAAATGAGATTGTGTAGGGGATGGTGTGTGAAGCTGGCTGCTGTGACAGGGCTTTGACAATTCCTGGAAGTATGGCAATGATATTCCTGGTGGGGCTGTGGGCTGGAGAGCCCTGGGGGTGGGTTAAGGTGCTGCAAAGGTGGCCTTCTCTGCCATCTCCCCTATCCTGGAAACATGTCCCTGTGAAAGGATTGCAGGGAAAACTGAGAAGCTTGACTTGCAGATAAGGGCTGGTTCTAAGCTGCTGATTAGACAGGAGTGCTGACAGGCAGAGCCTCTCCCTGCTGCTGCTCCAGGGGCTGGAGCAAGAGCTTGGAAAAACCTCACACTCCTCTGCAACATACCTGGGGCAGGAGCTTGAAAATTTGGACTCTGCCATTATTTTGCCCTGGGGTATCCCCAGTTTAAGTAGCTCAGGACTGGACTTTTGGAGTCACCTCCTTCCAGGGCACTGTGGGAGCAGCTGCTGCAAGCAAAGATGGTTTTTTTGGGATGATGGAGGTTGGGGTTGGAGAGGGCTCTCGTGAGGTGTCAGCCGTGCCTCAGAAAGGCAGGATAAGGAGGCTGTGCTGTACTCAATGCCTTGGCAGCCCAGGCAGGGCTCCTGTAGCACCCTGCACCTTTCTCTGCTAAGACAGAGATGTTTCCAGATGCACTTGCATTCATGAACTCGCACTTTCTGAAGAAATGTGGCTTTTAGCTGAAAAGGTCTGTCTGTAGGAGGAAATACTGCCTGTCCCTTTGCACCCTGGTACTGCAGGAGGGAGGCTGAGAGAGATGTGGCAGTGGTCTCTGCTGCTCCCTTTTCTTGGTTTTTGCTTCCAATTGCTGAATTATCAAATACATTGTTATGTAGGAATCTGTGAGAACATCACCTGGTAGCTGTCTTGATGAAGCAATGCATGAGACCCTTACCAGGCACCCACTGATGGATTTCAGCAAATCTTTTAAGACGTAGTTACCAGTGACAGAAATCAGGGAACAATTATCAACACCACAAATGCAAACAATAGCTGAGTCCCTAAAAAGTGATCTGTGAACCTACTGACATGATTCAAAAACATGATTTCTTCTTTTTTTTGGATTAACTTCATGGCTTTTGAAGCAAGGCATGAAGGTTGCATCTATAAAAACAGATCGGTTTCAGCAGGGGTGTTTTGTATTTTGGAAGTATTTTACTATAATTTTACAATCATGGAGCAATCTGTAAAATTGTGTGTTCTTGGAAGAACCTTCCAGGACTGTGGGTGGATTTTCTCCAGCTCCTTTCTGGAGCCATGTGGGAAATGCTTTGGTGACATGACCAAGTCCCTCAGCATCACGGGCAGCTCTCAGTGCCACCAGTGCATTCAGTCATCAGCTTCAGGGAAAGGCTTCAGGAAAGCCTGGTTCTTGGAGTAGTTTGGCATTTGAAGAAGGTGGTTTTCATGTGAGGACTTATACCTGAGTGAGATCTGGGTGAGACAGACATGAGTTCACCTTTTATAGCTACAAGGTGGGCAGTTCTCTGGTGTGCCTGGGCTGTCCCAGTGGCTGCGTTTGAGTCCATGTGACCCAGCTGCTTTGCACAGCCCTGTGCCCCAGCCACCATGACCCCAAACTGCCCATAACTGAGCTGGGCAGGATGCTAAAAAGTTTTAAAACCTACAAATGCCACTTGCAGCATTTTATCTTCTGTTTTCAACAACTCTTTGGAGATGAGACACTGCTTGTCTAATGTGAATTGTTTGCATTTGGTGTCTGCTGTTCCTTTGTGTCACCTCTTTTCTGTGGGGTGCAGTGCTGGATGTTAATTTTTGGGAGCAGGACAGGCAACCCTGCAGGTCTTCCCCATGTTCTTGCCCAGTGTTTCACCTACCTGGCCTCAAGGTGTGTTTGCTTTTTGGCTGTCTCTGGGTGACTAAACCCACTGCTGTGCTTTGCAGATCCAGGACCAATCCTAACCTTGCTCAGCACTGGCACAAAGCAGGCAAGGCTTCCTACCAGGCTTCGTTCCAACACAGCTGAGAATTTGTCTCAAGAGATGTAACTGTAGCAAAGGGACAGCAGAGCCCTTGCTATTGCAGGAAAAACCCTCGATGATTTGGAAATCCCACCCTTACCCCATTGTCCTGCAGCATTCCTGGAGGGACACGGTGCTTGTGGGCTTTCATAGAATGGGTTGCGCAAGTTGGTTTTAAAAGAAAACAAGCCAGTCTTTCACATCTGGTTCAGCTTTTTGACAGTTTTCTCTGGTGTTTGTGTGCAATTAGCACTGCTTTTCTGTCCCATGGAGCCCATCTTCTAATAGCTGGATGTGGGCAGTAGTTGGAGAGCTTGCAGTGATTGTATTGAGAAGGGCTGTTTCTCTTTGCAGACTGTGTTGCTCGTTGTCCCTGAATTTATTGTCTCTCTGCTACTTGAAAAAGAAAACAAAATAATTTTTTGGGCCTGAATCCAGCCCCAGAGCAGGGGATGGTTTAATCAAACACACAAGTGCTTTTACCAGCTCTAGTTGGTTTATTTTGATGTTTAAAATCAAACACTGTTTTAAGTATCTCACTTTTCCTATTCCAAAGTTTGTGTTTGGTGAATATATCCACACACAGGCTTTGCCCATTGCTCCAAGAGTCAGCACTGATAGAAATGCTCTAATGTGCAGAGCTGCTGCGAGCCCCTTGGAGGAGCATGGGAGAGGAGAGGAGACCTTCTCTTGGCTCTGAATGCCCTGGCCTTGTGGTGGAGGGGGATGGAGGCATTAAATTTAGCAGTTTCAGTAACCTCACCTCCCCACCCTCCTTTGGCCTGAACTGTTTCTTAACAAGTGTTAGTTTCCTGATCTTAACATTTCCAAGACTCTAACGGAACTCAGATTTTGCTAGGTTACCAAAAAACTAGAGTGGGAGTGTGTTGGGGGAGGAGAATTCCCCTGCTTCCCTCTGCAAAACAGCCTCTATCCTGCACATAATGACACTCAGCTGGGATACCACAAACCAGGGCAGGGCTCTGAAAACCATTCTGGACTGGGACTCTCCAGTTTTGGCTGAAATTGAAACCTAATCCTGATGAAAGATTTAAAGATACTTGTTCCTTTTTTTAACATTGGAAGCTGTGTTTTCTAACTGATCCCATAGGGAATGCTTTCCTGTGTAGTCCTTGCCCAGCTCTGGTCTGACATATTTCCAGAGAGACTCAGGATCCTTATCACTTTATGAAAAATGAGATTTACATTCCTGTATCACACAGGAACTTTGAAAATATTATCCCTGACTCCAGAGAAATGGCTTATACATTTTAATGTTGTTATTAGAAATTGAATTGACAACACTTATCCTCAGTGGAAATTGCTCTGCAGCTCGGGAGGAAAAAGTACAGAGAGCAGTGGTGGAGACTTCAGAGAGCTCTTGTCATCTTGAGACGTGTGTGCTTCTGGTGCAGTGTGTCTGCTGAATGAGAAGAGCAAGGTTTGATATATGCCAGAGAAAGCGGGAATAAAAAGTCCATGGGCCAACAGCATGGGCTGAGACAGCAGCGGGGCTTGAAGAATCCCAAAGAGCTTCTGGGCTGAAAGGGAGAGCAAAGTGGTGGGGAAACATGGGCTGCTCTGGCTTGTGTGTCCCAGGGTGGTATGGAGACCTTGCACACAGGTTCTTTGTTTGCTGTCTTAGTAAGTGGAGAGAAAGTGAACTGGATGAGGGCTGGCTTAAAGTGGCGTGTGAGCAAAGAGCTGCTGAGGCGCTCAGGTTGGTGAAAGCTGCACTTTGGAGGAGAAGCAGCAAGGAACTGCAGCAAAGAAATCCATTCAAAACAGGTTGCCTTTAGAATAAAATCTTTCTAGAGGTAAATAAACTTACAAGAACCAGTTGGTCTCTGCTCCTCTGAGGAGATGTGGCCTTTGAGGAGTGCTTCACATTCTGCAGAACATCAAGGCTCTGGAGCCTCTGAATGGGAGCTCTTGCTCCTAAGAGTGGAGGGAGGAAGGGGGACACAACTGCCAAAATACTCTATATGATGCCAAAGAAGAACTTGTGAATCTGAAGGCACTCCAATGTGAAGAGTTTCCAGTTCTCCTGCCTTTGTTGGTGCAGTGCATCCCATAGTGGCCCAACCTTCATGGTGAGTGTTGGGGTACTTAAGGAATTTATTATCTTCCATTTTGAACTGCACTTATCTGAAGCTGGAAGCTAAATCAAACCTTCCTATGGCAGAGATTTGTGAAAATAACTCTTGTGACTAATCCAACCCCTTAGGCCTCACTGGAGGAGACTTTGCAGCTTTGTTTTTCCTTGTAAAGAATGCTCAGCATATGTCCTGACAATTAGTCAGAGTGCCCAAAAATACCCGTCAGCCCTGCAAGCTGATCCCCTTCAGCATTCAGAGCTGAGACAGACACAGGGTTATGCACTGTGGGGCTTTGGGAAAGGTTATTTTTAAAATGGCCACATAACAAGGGTGATTTGGTCCTTTCAACCACCAGCTCTGGCTAACAACTGAGGGTGCAGACAGCCAAATGTTAATCTTGCTCGAGGCTCTGTCCTGTGCCCAGGGTATTGGGCTGCTTCTCCTGCCAAAACCATGTGCCAGGGCTGGCTCTGTCGGGTCTAAATCAGTGCTGAGGACACGTCCCTGTGGCCTGTGCCAAGTTCGGGCAGTGCTTTGATGGTGTGCTGGATGCCAGGCAGTCTTCCCAACTGGCATGCCAATGCTTGGAAGGGCACGTCCTCATCAAAGGGGTGGCCTGTCTTCACCCTTAGCCAGGAAGCCCTTTTCTGAGGGCTTTGCTTTGCCCTTCTCTGACCACCTGAACTGAAGTTTTCTATCCCCACTGTCTCTCACATGCTGAATTTCTGGAGAATGCTTTGCCAGAATCACAGTCCATCCACAAAGAGCCCTTTCTTCTCCTCCTCTGAAAATCAAGATCTATAAGGGGAAACACCAAGGCTCCTTAGTGCTACAGAGCACTGCTGGTGTGGGGACTTGGCTTGGCCACTGTCCAGTGTGGGCAGAGGACGGAGGTCTGCAGAACCATCTGCCCAGCAGCTTCCCAGGAACATGGTTTTTTACTAGAAAACATCACATGGAAAACATTCCCAGCCTTTGGAGGAAGAGCTTGGGCAGAGCTTGCAGCACCCACCTTGTGAGTCTTCCTTGCTGCCAGGTCCTGTTGAATGATCACAGGAGGGTGTCAGGATGCTGGAGAGCATGTGTGTGGTAGCTGATGCCTCGGTAACTGCTAATTTCTGACTCCTAGTGCGTAGATTTCCAAGGAATGACCCAGCAGTGAAGCAAACCAGTAGCTGAACTTGCTTCCATGAGCTCCACAGTGAGCTGTTTAACCTCACTGGGGCAGAGCATCACCCAGGCAGCCACCGTGCCCACGAGAAGGAATTGGGAGCAGTCAGAAGTGCAGAGAGCCTGACAAACGCTGTGAAATATTATTTCAGTGGTGTCTCACTTGCTACTTGGTGAAACCCCGACACGAGCATTTATTGTGGGGGTATGGCAGGATTGTATTGTTGTGCCTGTTCTTCACGCCTCATCTGTCCTGGGAAACACTGCCGTGCTGCCTGGCTGGATCACTGTGGTATTTATTTGACAGGGACTTGAGTTACTTTGCTCAGCTCTGAAGCCAGGGCTAAGCCATGAGGGGAAAGCTGTGACTGGCAAATACATTCCTCATGTTTGGCTCCACTGGCACATGAGTGCAACTAAACTTGAACAAAGAAAATCCCAAAGTTGGCCAAGATGGCCCTATGGAGCTCACTTGTCCTAAGGGTGAAGCTTTGGGGTAATAAGTTGGGGAATAACTGAGTTGTGGTGCGGCTGGTTGCTCCCCACAGCTCCTCCTTCCACCTGGTGGAAGTGGCTGAGAGGCATCACAGCATTGCTGGGAGGGTCTGTGCATGACCCAGTTATAGAGCTGCTGGGGAGGAAGAGGTAAATGCAATATTTGAAGATTTTTAGGCCAGTTATGGGCTCTTACGAGGCATCTGAATTAGAGCAGTCTTGGCAGTACACGTGTATCTTTCTCCCAAGAGGAGCAAAGGAAGGGTTTGTCTCCTCTTAGGGTTCATGGCATGTTCAGACTGCTGTTTTTGTCTTGCAGTCCGTGAAGGGCGCTGTGGACAGCCTGCTGAGCCTCCCAGTCCACTGCCTGCACACTCACAGCAGACGGACATGGGAGACAGAGCTGGGAAGAGAAACATGGTTCAGGTTTAAGTGAGTGCATTTAAGACTAAGACATTTGTCTTTCTATGAGATTTAAAAAAAAAAAAAGAATCTTCAGCCTTTTGGGGCTGTCGCTTTTTGAGCTTGTACTGAAGGTCTAAATCTAACTGTTGGAACTACAGCAGGCGCTCAACATCCTTGCTGCTGGGAGATACAGCCTTGGCATCTTATCTGTAATGCATAAAAGAGATACAGGGAGGAGGGAGCAGAGATAGGAGGAAATGGACTTTCCTGTGCAGTTGATTCTAAGCCAGCCCTGCCCAGCACCTGCTGCAGCCTCTCCTCTCCCCAGCCCTCTCTGGAGCCTGGGGCTGCTGCCATGGGGCTGTTTGGTGCCTGCATCCCACCACAGTGCCATAGCCAGGATGGGGAACAGGAGCTGAACAAAGCTTTGGGACTACAAAGCAGCTCCTGATTTATGTGCAGACAATCCCCCCAGGCCTCAGTGCCACTTGGCTCTGAGCAGCAGCGAGAGGTCTGCCCTGTCAGCAACAGGTGATGGGAAGAAGTGCCAGTCGGGAGTGTGTGTGGAGGGGAGCCACAGAGCAGATGGCAGCAGGGAAATAAATTTGAAGCTGCCATGAGAATAGTCCTGGAAACAGTCCAGCCTGTGGATGGAGGCAGATGGGGAAAAACTTGGTTTATATCTCTTCCTGGTTTTGCTTTTATCCAGGTGTCTTTATTTCCAGCTCTGTTATCTCTTGTCCATTTCTTCCTGTTGTTACTACACCCTCATCCCTTTTTTTTTTTTTTGCCTCTTCTTATCCTGCCTACTTTTCCACCTTTTGTTTCTACTCACACTATATGTGAGCTCATGAAGGTTGTCCACCCTGTGTGCTTCCTTATAAATCTGTTCCCAGTTCCTCTATCCCTACCTCCACCGCTGATCCAAAAATCTTCCCTTGGCCCTGAAAGGCTCAGCACATTGCTTTGACCCAGCTGTGAGCTGGAGCTCAGCATGGAAGAATCATGCCTTTGCCACGTGTTGCCCCTTTCCTTCTCAACTGTCCCCTCTGAGCTTGTTCCCAGGGCCTCACCTGGTGCCTGGTGTGCTCGTCCCTCTGTCACTGCAGTGATGTCCTTGCTGGTTTTGCTCTGGATGTGGGTACACCCCGGGTATTTCGGCCTTGTGTTCCCGCGAGTGCCTGTGGGATGCTTCAGGGATGTGGAGGCACATCCTTGTACACAGAGCTGGATTTGAGACTTCTGGAGCATTTTTGGGGTACTTCAAAGAGAAATTGCCTAGTTTTGAAAGGACTAAGTGGAAAATCCCCATTCTCATTCAGGTGTGATTATGTCATGCAGGGTCCTTGGCTGGGGGGACCAGGGGCTCTCTCCTGGCATCCCTCTCCAGATGATCTGCAAACACCGCTCTGCAGTGCCTTCTGCCAGTGCTGGGAGCAGGAAGCTGGTTGGATATCGAGTGCTTGGAGATCTGGATCAGCCCCCAGTGTCAGTCCTGATGCCAAACCTGCCCAGCATTTCTGTGGCATTGGAGGCTGCTGCCTCTTATGTTTCTCTGATGGACCAGCCACAATTGTAAAGAAGAGCTTTTTCTTGGAGGCAGCTGTATCTGTGTCCTCTCCCCTCTTAAACACTCTTATTGGTTGTCTTCCTGCAAATTCTGTCTTTATATTAAAACAAACAAAAAAACAGTTAAAAAAAATTGTTTAATTTCTGTCTCAGAAGAGCCAAGGAAGTTTATATCTGAGGTCTGTTGGAGTGCTCTGCTGTGGGAGGATGCACGTAACCTCAGAGATTTAAAATTAAAAAAAAAAAATACTATATCTTCCCTCAGGACAGGAAGGGTAGGGAACATTGTGGGACTCTCATTTTATGGGAAGCCTGGTGAATGGCAGTGTTCTCTTCTGTGCTGGTGCACTGTGCACTGCCAGCAGCGTGTTTGGAATCAGGAGGCACAGCATTACCTTATGAGGTGCACAGGTGCTCTGCTGCTGGTATTTACTGCTGCTTTCTTTGGTCATAGTGACTAATAGTTCATCAATGCCTGGGTTAGAACAGCTCTCTTTAGGGGTTTCTGCCTGTTGAGTGACAGCAGGATGTGTGAGCAAGCTGAGAGACCCAGACCTTTTCTGGCGGGATTCTTAGGGCAAGAAAATACTTTGGAAATCACAACGTGAATCATTTGTTTATCCGAGTGGATGACACAATACCCCAGCCATGCTGCTCTGCAGTCGGACCCATTGGGTGGGATCAGCGTGTCCAGGGCAGCTCCCTGGAAAACCTACAGGACAGGTTTAATGTTAAAAACATGACATCCCAAGCCTGCTATGCACTCACTGGTGTATTTGTAGCACTCTTCCCTCTGGGACCTGTGGGTGCCTGGTGCACAGAGAGGGCCCCAGGCAGGGCTGGCACAGCTCCATTCTGGGGCACCCTCTCTTTCCAGGAGACGTCTGCTCCCTGACACATTTCACAGGGAAACCATGACCCTCCTTGGCACTTGTGCTATACCTGCACTATTGCTGTGTTTAGTCACCTGGGCTTGTGTGGGTGAAGAGGGATTTGGGAAGGAGATGGGGATTATCCAAAGTCATCTGGATAAAACCTGGCAAGAAAACAAGAGCAGCAGTAAGGTTGTTCCCCAACCTATTCCTGCTGTGCTGGACCAGGAGGCCACAAATTCAACCAAAATGGCCTTTTTATTAAAGTCTGCTCTGGGGGATCAGCAGAGGCTTTGCAGAGTGAGCTGTGCCAGGGAGCTCCAGGGGGCATCAGCAGGTCTGGGTCTTCCTCCTGTTTCTTGGCCAAGCTTTCTCCCTCCTGCTTCCACCAGCCCAAGCTTGTTGTGGTGCTTTGAACACACATGTGTTTGTGCATGTGAAATGTTGTGACATCCAAGTGTCCATCCCTGCTCTCCACACCCCTCTGCAGCTGCCAAATCACTGCTGATTGCAGCCACCTCGGGTGGGACGTGGCAGCCACTGGCACTGTGCAGAGACAGTTCTGTAGCTCAGGATGGGAGCAAAGGCTTCTGATGGAAATACCAGAGCATCCTGGGGGAAGTAGGAATGACTGCCGGGTGGGAGGGTGCCAGAGCTTTGTGTAGGGAACTAGAAAGGAATGAGAATGGTTAATGGTGCAAACTCTAGGTGCATTGCCAAAAATGAACTCATGTCTGTAAATATTACACTGTGCACAGCAAGATTAGCACAGGAAAATACCAGTTGTTAGGGTTCCTGTTGCCATCTGAATTATGCAAACAATTTGCTGGAGTTTATAGATGAGCTGGGGCAGAATAACATTGGGTTTTTCCTCGCCAAAGTGCTTCAGTGTATTAGTATTTTAGCACATTTCCCAGCCTCAATCTGCTACATCAGTGGATCCATGCTGTGCTCTTTTGGAATGGCATCCTGTCAAGAGTGGCCTTTTTCAGGCCATGTTGGCAACTTGGAGATGTCGGGATGGTGGTGAGATGCTGAGCTTGTGCCTCTGCTACCTGGGGACTTAAGATGGGTGTGAAGGCTCAGGGGCTCAGCAAGCCCAGTGCTGAGGCTGGAGACTCTGCATGTGTGTGTGTGGCTGAGGAGCTCTTGGGACCTCTGCAAGTGGGAAGCAGAGATGTTCCTGGCTCTAGCACGGTTGCTCTTTGGAGTCCAGACACCACCACAATGGGTTCCCTGGGAGGAATGATAAACATTGGCTCTTCCCAGTGACTGTCAGGGAGGTTCAGTGACTTTCCCACGGCCGTGCAGTGCGTCAGTGGGGAGGCAGGATTAGCAGCTGGGCGTCCCTGGCCCCTGGCCCTGAGCGTTGCCGACAGCAGTTACATAACCCAGAGTGAGTGTGGGGCTGCGGAGCTGCTGCAGCCTGGGGGTCCCCATGGGGGTGCACCCTCAGCTCCCTTCCCTCCTGCTGTGTCTTGGGTGGAACCAGGACTGTTGGAGCCTTGGAGCTGGGATCTTCCTGAGAGCTTTATGGACACCTGAGTAAAGAGGACAGAGGCATGAGCCAGTGCCCTCAGAAGCCTTGCTAGGTGCTAGAGAAACTCCGCATCATGAAACCCATCTTTCTAAGTCCTGCTCTTCAGGGACTTTGAACAGTTAATGCTGTGAGCTTCCTTAGGGAAAAAGCTGGGAGAGGGTCAGGTATTGCAGTTTTACTGGCAGTAAAACTTCAGCATAACTTTCATGTTGAGAGCAAGTCCAATCCACCCGTGAATGTATCTGCTGGTACTTCTGTGGGCTGTCACCTGAGTCCCAAGGGGTACAACCACATCTCTTCTGGGCTCTACAACCAGAAGGCAGCCCCTTGCTGGCTCCTGGCACTGCAGCCCCTCTGGCCCTCACAAGGCTGTGATTCACCTCTTCCCTTCAGCCATGGCAGAGCAGCATTAACAGTGGGTCTGTAATCTAGCTCACGACTGTTACGGGACACAATCTCACTCTAAAGCCAAGGCCAAATACTACCAGCATGGGGTCAAGTTCACGAGTTCATTCTGCCTTTGGGACTAATTTGGGTGCTGAGTAGCTGGACAGGTATTTGACTGTTGCCTGCAGAGACCTAGAGGTCTCAGGATCCTATTCTTCTCCCTCAGATCACCTAAAATGGTAAGAATTTCCAAGGGGGATTAAGGTTGTGATCTCTGGGGAGGGGAGTGGACATCTGGTAGGAGTCCTGTCCGTATTAATAGCCTCCCTTTAAATGTATGTTATCAAATGGGGCAGCTCCTTATCAGCCTAGAGACTGTGAACTCCATTACCTGAGGGCTCCTGGTGACTTTGGGCTGCTGACCATGGCTTTCCACAGGCACACAGGTAAAGCAGATGTGCTGCCTGGTAAATGGGGAGGGAGGTTTTGCTAACAAGCTCCTGTGCCAGAAAAATAACTCTTTTGAAGGCAGTCTTAAACCTCAGCAATCTGCAGCTGTAACTCCTGATGGCAAATGGGCTGATAACCAGAGTGGGGGACTGGTGCTGGAGCAGGGTGGTGGTGGTGGCCTCACTGCTTTTTAAAATGCATTGGATGGTAAATATTTTTGTATCTGCTGCTGTGGGAAGGCTGGGCTCAGCTGTTATTTGAGGGAGACTTGGTGAAAATGGGGGACAATGCTCCTCCTTGCTGCAAGTTTATTGCAGTGAGCAGAGGAGAGACCAGTGTGTAAACCCAGATGGTTTGCTCTTCTCTGGTGAGAAGCTTGTGGTTACTCCCTCTTCTCTGTTTGTCTTTTAGCTCATATTGGCTGACCCTCACCAATGACAGGAAAACGTTAATTTTTCCATTAACACTGACAGGAATCTTGAGATCATATTTTACATGTCTTCATGACATGCAGTCCCATCCTGACTAATTCATCTAGCCCTGCAGCTGAAGACAATCAGAAGCTCTTTGGGAGTTTTGAAAGCCTATCTGACTCTTGGAAGCTGTTTTCGTGCGTGTCCAGGGCGTATTCACAGCCCTACACCACAGCACAGTGGCAGTGCCATTGCATCTCTGGTGAGACACAGCCCAGAGGGTGGATGTGCCTCGGGAGATGGTGTCGATTTGGGGCACAGCTCCTGCGGGCATCAAACTGAGCTGCTGCACACGAGGAGCCAGGGGTGCTTGTGAGACTTGGCAACATAGGGCCTCCTCAAAACTGGGTAGAAAAGGCTCAGTTTGCTGCTCAGCTTCCTGCTCAGCTTCCCAGGACAAGGCACACACATGAGGCTGCTTGCACAGCACATAACTGCTTCAGATTTGCTGCTGGGATGTCCATACACTTTATGCATGTCACCGTTCTGAGTGAAATCTGATTTCTGTGGTATCATTTGACATAAGAAGACATTTATTTTTTAACTTCAGTCCACAAGACTGACAGATGTTGTAGCATCCTTCCATTATACTCCTAGCCATATCTTTGTTTTCTTTCTCATCTTCCTCAGGGTATGTCCCCTGGGGCAAGAACTCACAGACTTGATGCTGTGCTGTGATATGAAATGCTGGAGGGTGTTCTGAGCAGACGCTGAGGTTGGAGTGCTGCTGCCAGAAAGTCACAGTGCGGTGTCTGATTCTGCAGAACGCTGGGAACTCCACGGCAGCTGTGGGGGTACCACAGTGCCTGCTCAGGGTGGGGCTGAATCTTCCAAAGCAGGAGGAAATCTCATGTTTGACACTGGGAAGCACCTGGGTGTGAGAAGGGTATCCAGCTGCTGGGGTGGGGCAGACCAGTGCATAGCTGGGAACATAATAGGGGAGTCTCAAAGGACAAAACTTAATGCAGCCACAGAGTTAGTTACTGAACAGGATTTGTTTAGTTTTGAACGGTTTGGACTTTGTTGCTTTAACTCTGCCTAAAGTGCTCAGCCTTACTCGAGGCGCTGGTGCCTCATTAGCCTTCACTGAGCTCTGCACTGAGTGCCAAAGTAACCCCTTGGGGAAGTGTTTGCAGGGTTGAGGCAGTGGTTTTTAATAAATAGCATGTCCCTACTTCCCTGGGGAACTGTGAAGATTTAGTAATGACTGGGATGTGCTCAGACATGGTGGCAATAGGACCGTAGAGAATGTTTTTGGCAACTGCCTGAGGAACTTGGAGCTGTTCTTGCTCTAAATAAAGAAGCTTCCATTTTATCAACAGACTAATTTTTGAATTACAGAGTATGAAACTCGCACGTGCCCCAGCCTGGCAATGCCAGAGCACAGCTCTGGTATTTTCAGCCTCCCAGCAAAAATGACCTGCAAGAAATTTCTTTTCTTTCTTTCCTCAGGCCTTGCAAATGTTCGTTGCTCAGGGCATTGTGCCAGTGCAGTCCTGAGTGTCACTTTGCATTTGGGATTAACAGGACCCTTCTTTTAAGGGTTTCCCTGGTATTTATAGCAAACCATGCGACATTGCATAGAGGAATGCTGAGAATAGTAACTCAGGTGACAGACCAGGGCTGCCAGGACTGAGCTGAAATAGGCAGGTGTAGCCAGTGCCTGGCAGTGTAGAGCTGTGTACTCAGTCTGCTGAGAAAAATAAAACTAACGGAGAGCCAAAAAGCAATTGCTCTTTTTCTTCCATATGCAACTGTGTGTAGGGCAGAGGGTTAACAACTCCAACCGTATCTTCTTTCTTAAGTGGCAGAATAATCTGTAAAGTGTAAGTACAGTTTCTCTGGTTGTTTTTAGAGACCACACTTCAAGTTCTTCCTTGGTGGTTTATCACATTTAAACATATTCCCCAGAGACATTAACACATATCCTGTGCTAAGTGCTTTGCTTATCAGCTCTGCTTCAGCTCCCTTTGCTGAATGCTTTGGTTCCATTTATTGTGCAAACCCCTGTGGTGCTGCCTTGGGTGTATGGCTGAACTGGGGTGAACCAGCCTGGGGTGATGGGAGGCAGGAACCCTGGGGGACACAGGGGTCTGTGTGGATGCAGTAGCTTTTGTGGGGTGGCACTTCTTGTGTCTCTACCCTTTCCATCCCAAAGCTGGCCATGCTGCAGGGTGCAGATGTGGCCTTGGCCCTGGGGTGTGCTGCTCGGTGTTGGTACCACTTGAGGTGTGTGGAAGCTGCTGGGGCCCAGGTATTTGAGATCTCTGAAGGATGGAAGATGGTGTTGTCCAAGGCTGAGGTGCTGTTTTTGAAACCTGAAGATGCTTTCAGAGGGCAAGTGGCAAACTGGCACCTCTGTGGTCAGGTAAATGTTAGGGTTGTATTCCAGAGGGTCTTTGTGCCAAATACCCTGATACCTGAGAAGGCCACTGGCCTGGCCTTCCACCCTCCAGCTGCAGCCAAATCCATCAGGGAGCTACATTTAGAGAACACCCTGCCAGGCCTGGTGGGACAGGGTTACCTCACTTAGATGGGGATTAGTTTCTGGAAGTACAGCTGTATTTTTCTTTATCTCTTATTGAGGGTCGTCTGAGCTGTTAAAGGATGGTCACATTCTGCATGTACCCCTCTCCCCAGCTGCCTGTGCTCTCTGCTTTCACCTGCTTCTTTCCAGCAGAACAATCCTCTACACATGCCTGGGCAGTTGAATAGTTCCAGCCTGTCCATACTTTTCCTCTGCTTTCTAAATCCATTCTGTGGCCTCAGTGTCAAGCCAACATGGTGTTTGGATCAGTACATGTCCTCAGGGTATATGATTCTCCTGGGGCTAAACAAGAGACACTTGACTAGGCTGTCAGCTCGGAGATGCAATAGTCTGGTGTAAAGGCACAACCACAGAAACTTGTGTTCAAGTAACTTCCAAGTTAAATTATCTTCATGTACCTCTCTCATTTTAAGCACAACAGTGTGAAAAGAAGCACAGAAGTTCAGTGCTCTGGGTTTTAGTGGTAGTTTGGTGAGTGCTTACCCTGGTTTTGGGTTGCTGTAGTGCTGTTGTACCTCTGGTGTGAATCCCTACCCTGTGCTCAGCCACAGCTGCACTCTTCACACAGGAAGTGATGTGGAGTGCACTAAATAAAGACTCCGAGGAAGTAATGATTTTTCCATATACCCAGTGTGTCCTTAGTTTCATAACTTGCCTATTTTTCAGACACTAAAGACAGGCCAGGGTTAATACACCTGGATGCTCTGGAAAGTAAAGCTATGGGGACCTGGTGCATCTGGAGGGTGAACAGGTTATTAAGGAGATAAACAGCTCCAACACACAAACTACTGCAAAGCAGGCTTTAGAAATACATTTGTTTTTATACAGAGCACAAGAAATATCTGCTCTGTTTACCTTCCGTGAGAGGGGACACGACTGCTGAAGGGAGCAGCTGTAGGATACTGAATGAAGCTAAGCTCTGGAGTGTCCACAGATGTTTGCTCCATTTGGGGAAAATAATCTGGAGGTCCCAGCATAGCTGCTACTGACCTGGGACTCTGCTCTGTCACACACTGGTGGCTTCCAGGGCTCTTGTGCACCATCCCCTGGGTGGGCTGCTCCTGTGGGAGATAGTCTGGCTGATGTGGGCTGTTGACATGGCACAGGTGAGCAGAGCCCACGAGCAGCCAGCACATTTGCAGGGATGATGTGACCAGAGCATCTTCACTGCAGGCAAGGGGACAGAGGTGCCTTTCCTGGCTTTAGATCAGGAATTCAGGAATGATAGTGCTGAGGGCAGAAAGCTCCAGGAAAAGCTGGAAGCAAATTCATGTCCCTGCCTGTGTATGAGAAGGGTTTTCTGGTGTGTGAGATGGCACAAACAGGCAGAAACTGCATGCACAGCCCAGTCTGGAGCTGCCAGGCCCAGTGTTAATTTGCCTGTGGAGCTGCTGAGTTGCTGTGATAAATGTCTCACATTAGCACGTGATGCGTTACATGGGAACACAGGATTAGGTTTCTCCCTGAACCATACTTTTGAGATTATATGTTCTGGTTGAAAGCAATCCTAAACCTGAGATCAGGAACCTTTCAATACCATTTGCCCTGGACTGTGCAATTGCATTTCTTCAAAATAAAACCCACCTGCTTGCTAGAGCTCTGCAGAGCTGGCAGTGGCTCACATACTTTCCATGTTTCCCAGCTGTTTCTCTGTTTCATTTGCTTGAACAGGTACCTCATAGCCCTTGGTGTAGTTGCCAGAAGGACATAGCCTCCCCTGGCCTTGCCAAGGGGCATTTCCAGACCTTGGTCCCCCCACAGAGTGTAATTCCTACCAGCTGAACCTCCAGCCTGCCTCTGTCAGTTTTAGGGGAAGGAAAAGGGTGTGAACACAGCCTCCACCACTGCTGCAGCCTTCCCGTATACTGCTTCTCTTTAGGAATCTCTGTCCTGCTTTCTGAGATATAAATCCTTCAACTTGTCCTGGCCTGATGTTGCTGAAAGGGTGACAAAGGGAACATAGTGTGATCATTCTTGGATTTTAAAACCTGCAAGGTTACAGTGTGAGTCCCACTATTCCTGAGCCCAGATGAGTCAGTAGAAAAGCTCTGCTATGATAGCAAAATGTTCATTTGCAGGCAGATGCCTCCCCCGGCTTTGCAGCTGGCTGTGATGGGCTGATCCTGGTGTGCTGCAGTAGTCTGGTGAGGTTGGGCCCTGCAGCTGATGGAAAATCTGGATTTTTTCTTTTCATTTATGGGCAAATGCCCATAAAAATCTCAGGCCACAACAACAGGGCAGACCAAGAGCACCCTGCGGCCAAGGGTGAACGCAATGGGGTCCCACCAACCCTGCTTTGTTGTGAGGGCACAGCCAGGAGTGAAACACCCTCTCTGCACCCCAAAACCCAAAGCACATTGTGCTGGGCTTGGAGCAGCATGGCTGGAATGAGCACTGTTGTACCACTGAGCTCCCACAGGAAAAAGCTCCAGGGCTGGGGGGTTTTGGTCTGAGCTGAGGCCACGTGATGGAGGCAGCAGCAATTTGTATGGCCTGACCATGTCCTCTCCCTTCCTTATTCTGTGCTGATGCTGCTGCCCTATCAGGAAGAGAGGACATTTCCTCTTGGCAGCCCCTGTTGCCAGACCACAGCCACATCTCCCATCCGGTTGGTGATGATGCAGAAAGTTCAAGGCTGTGTTCTGGGGTGTTGGCTGCGCAGGGGAACAGAGCTCTGCAGTGTTGGGGTGGCAGGGGCAGGGATGGAGCTGCCCCTGTGGGACTTGCATAATCCTTATGCCCCATCCCTGGATGTGTTCCAGGCCAGGCTGGGTGGGGCTTTGAGCAACCTGATCTAATGAGTGGCACCCCTGCCCATGGCAGAGGGGTTGGAACGGAATGATATTCAAGGTTCCTTCAAACTCAAACCATCCCAGGATTCTCTGAATCCTGACAGAGCCCTTGCAGTCCCCTTGCAGGAGTGTTGGTGGCTTCTCCTGAGGAAGGGGGCATGGAATGGAAGGAGCCATTAGCAGGAGACTGGGAGTGCAGTATAGGATGGGTGTCTGGGGAGAAAGCGTGAGCCAAAGTGGAAAATCCTCCAGTCAAGATCCCCCCACACCCACTGACAGCTCCCTGGCCATGGTGGAACATCAGACCTTGGCAGAGCCTTGCTGCATGAACTGAAGACATATCTCTCCATGGAAGGAGATTTTTTTCTTCTTTTTTTCCCCCCTTCTGATTTTATATGTGAAAGCCTGGTGAAAAGAGGCAGCTGGAAGCTGCACAACTATCTAGCACAAAAGGGCTTGAAGGGCTGCAGCTGGCTGTGGGTTCAGGCTGGAAATATGGAAACAATTCTGCTCTGCCCATGTTTGTTGGTGATTTCTGCACACAAGTGATGCGGTGCCTCAGCCAGGACCTGACTGAGGCCTGCGGGAATGAACTAAGGGACGCTTAGGGAGTGATTAGGTGTCATTACCCTTGCTCGATGTGCAATATATAAAAAAAGCAGTCTAGCATCCTTCCACTTAACAGGGGGATGGGGAAAGGCTGGTCTGGGACTTGGCTCTCCTTGACTGGAGCTGCTTTCTCTACCAAGGAGCCCTCAAGGAGTGTGACAACACCACCACATGCTCATTCCTGAGCCATCTTCCTCCTACCGATCTGCACAGGCCCAAGAAGCTGGAGCAGTTTTCAGGGCCTCAGTGCTGTCCCCTCACACACTGTGCTCTTGCAGGTCCTGGCAGCTACACCGTGGGCACGATGTCGGAGCGTTTTGATTGCCACTACTGCCGTGACCCCCTGCAGGGCAAGAAATACGTGCAGAAGGAGGGGCGGCACTGCTGTGTCAAGTGCTTCGAGAAGTTCTGTGCCAACACCTGCACCGAATGCAAGAAACCCATCGGGGCCGACTCCAAGGTCAGTGCAGAGCCCCAGTAGGGGATGAGGAGAGGCAGAGCTGATCACCCTCCTATTTGGCTCTGATCTGGCTCTGAGCTACTGTGAAAGAGCAGTTCTTGGGAGTCTTCTGGCTGCCAGGCATGTATGCTCCTTGGGCAAAGCGTGGCGCTGGGCCGTGCACAGGGATGCTCATGGTGGGCTGCTTTGGCACAGGACCTCATTTCAGGGTCTAGATTGAGCCACATGAACTGCTGCAAATGCTGATTGCCCTGGAGAGAGAACTGCAGGGAGCCAGCCTGCACAGAGCCTGCAAAACTCATCTTCTGGGCAAAGCACTCAGGTCTGATTTTTCTCAGTAGCTTACTGCTTCATGATAGAAATCAGAGTTCTTTCAAAGTATGTATTGAGAACAGCTGGATGGCAAGATGGTTCTGTTGGGGTTTTTTCCTTATGTTAATTTTTAAAGGTATCTCTGATGTTCAGACAACATATCAGGCAGGGCATGAAGAAACATAAACTGCAGGACCTGCAAAGATCTGCTAGTCTGGTGGTTGAAACTGTTTTGATCTCCATATAAATTGGAAATTGGTTTGTTGCTAATGTATAGAAATATGGTATTACTGAAGTCATTAGTATGTACCTTCAGGGCCAGATAAATGTTTATGAAAATAACAATGTACACCTGAACCAGAGGGAATGCAAGAACCCGAGAAGCCCGCACTTGTAGAACTTCAAATCTCCAAGATGTTGGTTTGAAACATCTGCCCTGCTGAAAAGTGCAAAATGAATGTGATTGTGTCAGTGAGTTTGGTTAAATGTCCTTCTCTTAAGTGATTGCAGAGGAGCCACAGCTATTGAATCAGACATAGGAATAACAAACCTATCCTTTACTGCCCAGGCTGATGAGACAGGAGCTTGGCTTTAGGGCTACTCAGGGGGAGAGAAAAGCTCCTCACTCCCTCCCTTTCTGTTCATTCTAGGAGCTGCATTTCAAGAACCGCTACTGGCATGACAACTGCTTCCGCTGCTTCAAGTGCTACACGTCCCTGGTCAACGAGCCCTTCATGCTGCGGGAGAACAACAAGGTTTGGTGCAGCAACTGCACTGCTGCTGAGGATGCACCCAGGTGTAAGGGCTGCTTCAAGCCCATTATTGCAGGTACTATGCCAGTGACGGGGGTCTGAGGGCCACGTTCTCCTCTAGAGCATAACCAGGGTGGTTTATCAGGCTGCAGAGGCTGCAGTTAAGGTTTGGGCATCACAGTGGAAGGCTGGAGAACCTCAGAATAGTGAATTTTGACTGTTGCTCTTACCTGTCCGTATTATTAGGTGTTGAAAGGCCACTTTGCAGTTAACCCTCATATGAATAATTAACCCTAATGTCAGTCTAAAACTATTTCTACCAAAAGATTTGCTCTGTAAATCAAAGTCCTCAAAAGCTCAGGCAGCTGGTCTGACAACTATTTTACGAAAATCTAGCAGGCCCTGGCTAAAATCAGATACAGAAATTACCAGCTCATCCCTTGTCTGCATTCCCGTGGAATCCTGGGCATAGGTATTGATAGGTCTTGCCCATAGATGTTACACTACACAGGGAGAGGGGTTTGCCACAGGCCTGAAAATCCACATGACAAGTTATTTTTGTCTGTTGTAGGAGACCAAAATGTTGAGTACAAGAAGATGGTCTGGCACAAGGACTGCTTCACCTGCAGCCAGTGCAAGCAAGTGATTGGATCTGGGAGCTTCTTCCCGAAGGGTGATGAATTCTACTGTGTTTCCTGCCATGAGCACAAGTTTGCCAAGACCTGTGCTAAGTGCAAGAATGTAAGTCCTTCCTCCCTGCAGAGGCAGCTGCCAGAACCAGCCCTCATGTGCCTTTTGGGAGCTGGGAGGGTGAACCAGCAGGCAGACCATGCTGAAGCTGTACCAATGCTGATGTTCTTCCCCTGAGATACTGGTGCCAGCAGCTGGTGGAATGATAGGAGAGCTGATGGTTCCTGTGCATTACAGGATGTGGGCACAGGTTGCTGGGTTAGCTGATGGCAACACTGCAGAAACAAAGTGGGAACCAGTCTTGCACTTGCCTTGGGGACAGTTTAAGCTCTGTAGTGGTATTGAATATTCAAGACGTGAAACAGTAGCTGTTTTACAACTTATGCAACTGATTAGTGTGGAATTGCAGGTAGCAGAAAGTATTATGAAAGCACCAGGTACACGGGATTTCAGGTTAGAGGGATTCAAGTGCGCTGCACAAGATAATTTTAATGCAAACTTTGGAGAGATCTTCTGCATGACCAAACCTTCCTATGCTACACCCAATGCCTGTGGTCACCTCTCTTCTCCTCTGCTGATTCTAAACCACACCTCTGCTCCTTCTCTCCCAGCCCATCACTTCTGGAGGCCTCACTTACCAGGAACAGCCTTGGCATTCCGAGTGTTTCATTTGCTCCAACTGCAAGAAGCAACTGGGTGGGAAGCGCTTCACAGCTGTGGAGGATCAGTTTTACTGCGTTGAATGCTACAAGGAGTGTGTTGCCAAGAAGTGTGCTGGCTGCAAGAATCCTATTACAGGTATGCTGGGTTAAATGCAGCTCGAGGGCAGTGGGTGCTGAAGGTCAGGACAGTGATCCCCCAAAGACACGGAGCCCAGGGGTGGGTAACATCAGAAGCAGGTCTGGTAACCCAAGCCCAATCCCAGTATTTTACATGTGACCTGACTGAGCCACGTGCTTGTGCTGGATGGAGGCTGAGCCAGTAACTGAGCACTGCAGCCTTTGCATGTCTCAAATTTACTTCCTTCAAAACTCCCCCAACCAGAACTGTTCCACCCATATCTTAGTTTGGGACCCTGAAGTCTAAAATGAGCAATGTTTCATTGTCTCAAAGGGACACTTGTAGCCCTTCTGATGTATTTTACACCTAAACTTACTGCATTTCAGAACTCAGCCCTGAAATGTGGGCACTGTCCAGCCAGTCCCATGAGACTCAAATTCCATCCTGCATTTTAAAGCATGGGTCTGAGCCCAGAAATGTTTAGCCCAATGTGTCCTTGCTCCACGTCTCTCCTTGACTGTTTGCTGGAGAAAGGAGCCAAAGAAAAAAGCTTATTGCAGAGACAAGCCATGCAAGCCTTATGCTAAAATATTTCTCCAAGAAACATCATAAGATGTAACAAAACCATGCCTCAGTTGCCACTTTGACTGGTATTTCAGGCACACCCTGTGGCCTGCAAGCCTAGGAAAGCACAGGGGCAGCAAGAATGGGCTCTGCTATTTGGTGGGATAACCCAGCCAAAGCAAAGCTACTATCGCCGTCCTATAATTGTGTTCTCTCCTAGCAGGATTTGGAAGAGGAACCAGTGTGGTTAACTACGAAGATGAATCCTGGCACGATTACTGTTTCAAATGCACAAAGTGTGCCCGTGGTCTGGCCAACAAGCGCTTTGTTTGCCATAATGGAAAAATTTATTGTGCTGAGTGTCCCAAACGACTGTAATGAGCAGATGTAAGATGGATTTTAAAGCCCTGCTTTCCCAAACAGTCCTGGTAAAGGAGCAGGCTTTTGCATGTTGAGAATTCTAACCTTTTCCATTTTAGTTTAAGAACTAAATTAGCCTCAATATACTGGGTTTGACTTTTGAAGCTCCTGCAGTATAAAAGCATGTAGCCTTGCAAAAATCTAACCTTGTTTCCAAGTAACTCCTAGTATAAAGGCTTGAAATGCTGTTAGATTTAGAGATCCACACACTGCATCATGTGTGTGGCTTAAACTAAAACAAAGCTAGTTTTAAACTTGTCTGATATACGTTTAAGGTTGGCACTTAACTGAAGTGGGTTTGACAAGGCATGCACCTCGGACACAGAGACGCCAAGATTGCACCTGGGATCAGAGGGATCCATTATTATGCTTTTACAAGTACAGACATACAACATACACTACACCATTAATATATAATAAACACCTTAGTTACTCTACCACATCACATTGCAGCATGTGTAGGAATGCCTTCATCTTACAGATAACTGTTTTAGTAGTGACATTTAGCTTAGTTAAGTTTCCATAAACTTGTTTTAGTCTTGATTTCCGCATGGTTTGCCCCAAAGTTTTGCTCATCAGCTTTTTTTATATCATTGTTTAAACAAGGCTGTCTATGTACAATTATTAATCCATTAACAAGTAGTAAATCTTTCACGTACAACATGCACATGCATTTACAAGTGCCTTAAAAATAGCTCAGACAACAATAGCTCTACTATCATGTCAGTGTATGTTTAATGACTGAATAAAAGTGAGACTAGTGTACAGTCTGGAATTTTTTTTTCATTTTGCCGTCATACATGATTGACGTGTCTTAGGGCTGAGCTACTGAAATCAAGTCTACTACTTTGAAACTGGCAAAGTAAGAGTCAGCTGTGCTGTCACTGCACCCTTAAATATCTGAGGACTGAAGCAACAATTTCCATAAACTAATTAATTTTTTAAATATATAACTGACACTGGACCATCTGCCAGAAACAGCCTGTGTGAAAAAGCCCTTTGGAGAGCATATGTACAGCCAGTGTTCATGCACAGATCTCCCACCCTTCAGCAACCTGAATGCTGGTTTAAGGAGGTTTTCTTAGTAGTGAAATACAGAAATACTTATTAACTGGATGCTGCTCCAGCCATTACAAAGAACCCTTGCAAGAAAAAGGAAAGGCAGCATTGTGCTGGTCACTGCTTCACTGCTGGACTCACCCTCACAATATAGAGATGCTGCTGCTGCAGGGGAAAGACAAAGGCTGGCAGGGAAAAGCAGGTTAAAGAATTCCTTAGTTCAGAACACGCCATCAGCACACACAAACACAGCAAGAGCTAAAGGTGTTAGTGCAAATCCCCTCCCAACCACACAGATGCTGCTAGTTTGGGAATCTGCAGCTGGAGCAGTTAGAGCAGCACCACAGTGCATCCCAAGGCAGGTCAGCATGGCAAGGGCTGGAGAGGCCTAATAAGATCACATTTAACATTACAGAAATAAAGCATTGTTCAACTGCAAAGTTTATTTAACAGTGCACACGTATTTACACAGGGCTGGATCAGACCATCCAACAAATCTCAGCACAGAAAAAAATATCGGCATCTTTGTTAGAATGATTGTCTCTGCCAGAACAAAACAGCTATCATACAAAAATACAGTTTTCCTTTTACCTAAGGCACTGCTCTAAAGTCTAAAACAATGCTACAGTATTTCTGAACAGCAAGAGGGAGAAGGCTGAGGGCTCCTGTTGCAACTGAGGTGTTGAGGAAAGAACAGGTGTAGTTCCAGCAAACCCACTGCAAACACAGCTGCTGCTTGGATGCATCACTGGAATTGAGGGTTGTAGCAGGATTTGAGACAGCTACTCTTTAAAGTAATCACCTATCCAGTCTATCTGTTACAGGAGACATCAGAACAAGTCTGCATTGTTACTTTTAGTAGCAACTTTCAGAAGATGCTTCGTTAATCTCTTCATGCTGAAAAAAGCAGGCAAGTTCAGGTTAAATAGATTATTTAATGCAGGCTTTAGGGGAAGGGAAATATATATGCAGCTTGCAGCCACTGTTATAAAGCTGGAACTGGAACACTTAGAATAATTAACATGAACAAAACATGACTTCAATGGTCTAATACTGTTATGTACACAATAAAATAATACTTCCATAAGTGTAGATAAATAAGTAATTCAAAAGGAAAACATTTTTTTAAAAGCATGACACCTTAAACTGCATTGACAGACAAATCTAGGGACTCAACATTTTTGTAATATATTAGAGCACATGCTATAAAATGTTTTGATGCTTGCCAATAGATTAAAACATTAATGATGGTACAACACCGCATTTTGAAACTGCCAATATTTTCACATTAGATAAGGAATTTTTCTTCTCCATTCAAAATTGAACATATTCAATTTTGTATTTTTAAATAGCACATGAACCAACAAGCAAAAATACTGTTTTACACATTAAGAAGGGAGTTCCGCTTTAACATACACTGAATGAATCTTTTATTTCGTCACGGTCATTTTAGAAATACGCAAAGTCTGCAGCTAAGTGGGGAGCCTCCAGTGGCATGTTGTTCTACACGATATTGATGTGAAAAAAACCCGACTCAAACAGATTGCTGTAAGGTCTGTAAAGGGGAAACAAGGAATATTCAAACTAGGAAACCTTATCTAAGAATTAGCTAAACAAATGGGAAAAAAACATTAGCACAACAGTTTCCCTGAAATGTTTCAAGGTGCAAATTAGAAGTCATCCCTCCCCTGGTGTTTTTTGCAAACTTGAAGATGGATAAAGGTAAACAAGCAGCTTTTCAAAACAAGGCCTTCGGTACTTGAGAAAGCACTGGATTACTGAAGTGCAATCAGATTATTTCCAGGTCTCTAGTGTTCACAGTTCTGTCCAAAGAGCAAAGAGAAGAAAACATTTAACCATCATAACTGTGTGTATGCCACATGCATCCATTATCACTGTCAGTCTACATCCAGGAGTGAGCACACAACCACTTGGTCACTTACAGTCCAAAACCAGCATAATATTAGGTTTTCTTTCTTTTTATAGGACTATTAGTTTTCAAAGTTATGTACAGAATTCTTAAACCTTATTATGCCTAAATATTTTAAGTTCAAAATTAAAAGGCTACACTTTCTTCTCTAAAAAATTAACGCTTTTGCTCACAATAAAATGTGATCAGGAGAACCACAATAAATCTGTCTATTCCCATGGCCCAGCTCCTCATGGCCTCAAGGGAAGCCTCCACTAGGGTGTGCCCATGGGACTAAAATTCACAAGACGCAGAGTGACAGAGGAGACTCGGGAAACAGCTCAGTCTAGAAAAGTGCTACACTTTAATCAAAGAAAGTGCTACACATCACTGGAAGGAAATGTGGAATAACGAGGCTGTTTTTTTCCACGAGCATTCAGTTCAACTGATCACACAGTCATTTATCCCACGGAAAGAGATCTCCTGCTATGAATACATACAGCCCTTTGGGGTTTGGCTCCAACACCAGAGAAGTCCAGTCCTACATAAACTGCCTTCCTGAAGCCTGACATGCTACGCTGTACTGCATCAGGGCTTGGCTTCTCAAGTACATGTGGCTTGACATGCAGCCCTGCCTCTTCTAGAAAATTCTGAATATTTTGTGTGTACAGCTTTATTACTTCACCCAAAATGTAACAGAACCATCTGGGGCATTTCACGTTGGTGTTACCTGCTTCAGTGAAGTGAAAGACTATTCTACAATAAGTAGAGAGGACAGCTAATACACTGCTTAAGAGTCTGAAGAGACCTTGTAAGACCATGCAGATCAGCATCAGAAAGTTGCAGAACATGCCTAGGACTGGAAAGGTCTGGTGTGTAGTTACATCAGACACCTTTTAAACTGTTAGTATCTTCAAAAGTAACATGTGCCATTTAACATATCTTAGAAGAACCTTAGAGTACAACAGATGAGCTTCAATGCTGTTTAAAACTTCACAAGGTCTCAGCTGTGTCTTTGGAAGAGCCTTAACATTGGGCCTTAGCAAGTCCCTAAAAGGCATCAGTTGGTGACTCCTTTTGACAGAATTTAAGTTAAAAGCACTAAAGAAAGAGCCTTCTCTCCAGTCTACACATTGGGAAAAGTGCCTTGAAAATAAGAAGCTGTAGTTAAGGCAAGGAGAGCAAAATGCAAGGAAGTTAATTGCCTAGCCAGGGGAAGAGATAGACAAGGAAGTCAGCTTGGATTACCTGATGAAGCATCTATAGGTTTGGTCAATGAATTCACTGCACCATCTTCCTCAAAAGCCAATTTGGGACTAGACGGTATTGTAGCAGCATCATTCAAGTTTTGATTACAGTTACCAGCAGAGATGCTGTCTGAGCTCAGTTTGGTTGACTTGGAATGTACGCCAACGTCAATGAATTCCTCAAAAGTCCATGAACCAGATTTTCCGTTAAGATTCTGAATAAGTCCAATTGTATGATCAGCTTCACGAACACCCAACTTCCCCGAGTCATCGATAACCATTTCTCTTGCAGAATGGCTAGGAAAAAAAAAAAGAATGGATATTTGTATTGTAATTTCCACATGTTTAACCTTTACATTGATTCCAGGCCAGACAATTAACAGTCTGCATACTCTGCAAAGCACTGAATATCCCAAAGGGCATTCCCAGACAAGCGCCAGCTGCCACACAGGATCTCCCCTCCAAGAGCCAATGGGGAAGAACAACTCAGCAATATATACTCGCTTTTTACTATACTAACAGCTCTCAGGTAAGTTCTGGCTCTAGAAATTTGATATAAGAAAGCAACAAGTTTAAAGTCTTGCATCGTTAAGCCTTGATTTTTGTGGTGTGCATTTTTCCTTTTTTTTTCTCCAGCTAAGGCTTTTTAAACATAAAACTAAGACACCAAGTATCAGAAGACCAGCAATATTTAAAACAGATTCAAAATCTAAACCCAAATTACTGATCAAATTTCATTCATTCTTAGGAGAATCATGAAAAAGTCTTTATATTCCATCACTGGAGGAATGACATTAATTTATCATCACTTTAAAGTGTTCACCAAGTAATTTCTAAACCATTAGCATTTAGATGAGCAAAAGGAACAAACATCAGAGGACAGATTTTCCAGTAGTAGATGAAAATGCTCTACATTCAAAAAGATAAAATTTGAAATACTAAAAAACCCAAATTCCTCACTAAGGGAGTCTTCTGCATTGTATCTGGCATTTCAGCACAATTGAAAATGTTCTGGAGCTTTCTGTAGGTTATTCTTTCTTATCAGTGTTACCCTCCTCCCTCTTGTTTAATGTTTTGTTAATGAGAAGAACTGCAAGGCATTTCAAGGGAAAAGGTTTCAAGCCGATGTCACTTTTTATAATCAACACTGCCATGTTGCTGGCTGTGTGTCTCACTTCTCAGCAAAAGCAGCACTGTTAACATGGTGCCATCTAAACAAACAATTATCCTGAGCTAACTGCTCTGTGTGAGGCTGTGATCTGACAGCACACACCGCATGCCTGGAGAAAGGCACACAGACACCACAAAGCCAGCAGGGTGCTGCAGACAGCACTGCATTTAATTTAAACACAGCCAGAGATTTCTTGTGTGAGGGGTAAGTGCTCTCACAGTACAGCAGACTCACCTGGAATCCTTTATTTCAGTAACAGACCCCTCATCACTTTTCAAGTCGCTTCCATTCATGAACACTTCACTGGCCTTCAGCTCTGACTCATCTTGTTCCTCAGATTCTGCAGAGATCATGCTTTGTGTAGTCTCTAAACAGTCCTCTGCCTCCCCCTTGACTTCCTGGAGCAAGTCAACACCATTTAGCTTTCCTGAATGTTGGAGTGGGGGGAGAAGAAATAAGATATAAGGAAAAAAAGAACTTGAGTAGCAGAATTGCTATTCTAAATGAATAAAATGTAAGTGCCAAAATTACCTTTCCCAGCCAAAACCCAAGGTACTTGGCTTCAGTATATTCACTGGTCTATAGGCAAGCTGCTTATAGCAACATGAAATTCATTTTCCATCTTCAAAAATCCACTTGTAAAATGAAAGCATGCTTGCCTGCATTTCACTCTCAAATCATTTTGACTGATTCTCTATTCAAGAAGGGAGTTCCCCTGGAATTTCTGGGACTGGCATCTCAGACCATCACAGTGCTGTTAGGTCTGACCTTTTCAAGAAAGTTTAAACATCACTGGGACACTCACTGCCACCCAGACCTGACTCATCCGGATTCCTTACCTGGTTGATCAGTCTTCTCCAGACCCAACTCTTCCTCTTCTTCAATATCCTCTCCCTCCATCACCTCCGAGGCAGACTTCCCTTCATTCTGCAACTGAATTGCCAGAGTGTTACCTGGAATAACTCACTACCCTCTAGAGTTTCACAAGTTCAGTCACAGCTCTCACACAAGACCATTCTGTGCCCAGTAGTGAGGCCACTCAAGTTCAAAGGCTCACAGACCACCAGGTCACCCAGCCACACGTACTCTGCTGAGCCAGAGCCTGTGGGACCCATTTCTACCTCCTACCTATTATTCCCGAGCTCCTTTAACCCCTCATTTCTCCAAGGTGTTGTGCTAAATTTTTATTAATTTTCAGCTGCTTGAAGACTTGAATATTCGAATATTCAAAGAAGACCAACTATTCCTCAATATGCACAGTTCTCCACAAAAAAAACTGCATTAACAAAAATACATCCAGCTTACTGTAGTAATCCAAAGGGAATCTAAGACTTGCTTTTAGCAAATAGATGATGCAGAAATCTATGCTTTCTGGGGAAAAACAGTCCCGGCAGAATGCATGCAGTTAAAAAAAATCCATTACTAACCAGTGTTTGTTTAAAACCAATATGGAAATGAGAACACCAGATAATATTGTGTCTATAGGCCTTGAAAAAAAATGTAACAAAGATTCTTCACCAGAGCAAGCAAAGCAGAAGAATGTGTGCAATGGGAAACTACTGGAAATTAATTTTGATGCAGCAGAAGTTTGCACTTCCTGTGGAAGGCAGTTTGTGTAAGGATAACAGAGGAAGACAGGATACAAGGCAAAAAGTCCTATTCTGTCATTATACAGATCCAAACAAAAAAGTACCTTGGATTCGTTTTGATCCGATTTTCGTGTTCTTTTCATTATTTCTTCGATTCTCTGTTAAAACAGGGAAAACATTTGCAATGACATACAGAGCTTTATACTTCAGCATTCTGGTTAAATGTTCATCAATCATAATATATTTTCATATTTCATGAGTGCACTACTTTAATCATTGTTTTTAAAGTTCACAAACTTTAAAAAGAGTTGGCATTCTTTAAAAAAACCCCACTTCTATTTAAATGCATCTGAGACCATTTGCCCGTTCATTTTAGGCTGAGAATTCAAAACAGGCTACCTTTTTTCTTTCAAGCCTTTCCTGCATATTTTGCTGCATAATCCTCTCTCTTTCCAGTCGCTGTCTTTCAGCCTCTTCTTGAGCTTTTGCTTCAGCTTCTTCTCTCTGAAAATAAATCAAAAAGAAGAGAGCATCCAGTGCATAACTCATTACCAGTCAAAAGCAAAGCAGTTACAGATTCTGGTTCAACAGAGGCAGGAACATCAGACAATCACTATTTAATATGACCACAGATTACAGCTAAATGTCAATTACCCAGCTACTGACATGAAAGATGTATTACTATGACATTCAGAAACTGAAACTCAACGATACTGAGATAATGCAAATGTTCTGAATGTTGCTGAGCTACTGAATATTGTTCAAACTACGCTTTGGGATCAACATTTGGCTAAGAAGGACAATTTATAAAGTAACAAGACAGAAATTAAATTCTAAATGTGTCAAGGTTAACTTAGAAACTTGGCACTCAGGTATTGCTACCAAGACACTTGGTGCTGAACATCTATTCCTTCTACACTGGAAAATCTTTTCCAGTATGATTGGAAAGAAGATAGAAACACTCTGAGTAATTGTTATAAACAAACGTTTAAAGAAATTTCCAGACACATTGCAATACTATTCCTAAGATACAGCTCTTTAAACACAAGTAATTTCAATGCAAAACTGCTTTCGTTTCCAGAATTAATCTCATTTAAGGAAAGCCCACTTTCTGCAGAACAGTTCCCCTCAGTTCAAAGGACGCCTTTATAAAGGTGCATGGATACTTCCTGTGGAAGACTATTCAGCAACAGGAAAGGCAGACTTGGGAACACTACCCATCTTTCTTTGAGAGGAATCAGAGTAAGCCAGATTACTTTCCAGACAGACCATCTCCTTGTAACTCATAGCAGTCTGCTGGTAAAGTGGGCTCAGTACAATGATTGTACATATGCAAAAGAGCATCCCTGATGGCTAAAAAATAATATTCCAAAATAGCTGCTTCTGCCCACACTTGAATTTATCAAATGCTGGGGAAAAAATAAAAATCACAGAGACCAGGGCAAGGAAAGGACCTACAGACATTCTCAAATCCATCTCATATAGGATGAACTCAGCTTTGCATCATTCCTGACACAGATTTGTCAAAACCACTTGGTGAAAGAAAAATCAAAGACAACCCTCTCAAAACCACAGCAGCAGCTTCTTCCAGCAACACAGCTGGAGCCACAGACCTGCTGTTGAAGCTCTGTGAGTTTTTCCTGCTCTTCCTGTTCCCGGCGGATCCTCTCCTCTTCAGCTTGTCTTTGCTGCTCTTCATAAGCCAGTCTCTTCTCCTCCTCCTGCTGCCGGAGCTCCTCCTCCCGTCGTGCTTTTTCCTCAGTTGCTCTCCTGGCCATTTCTTCTTCTCTGATTCTAGAGTTTCCAAGGTACAGATTAGAGGGTATTTATTGTTTTAAAAGTGTGCACGCACAAAAGACAAAGCAGGAAAGCAAGAAAGTTCTAAACAATCCAGTCACAAAATAACTGCATAAAGACACTTTCTGGTGTGGATTTACAAATGCCACCATCTGACTTGTCACAGGGAAAATCAGAATAACTTGGAAGAAGTTATCTGTGAGTAAATGCTCTTTGGTGATTAAGTCAAGGCAGGTTGTTCCAATAATGGAATGTTTGATTGAGAACTGGATTATGCAACGACCATTTCATAAAAGTCATCTGCAACCATGACATGAATGAAGCTTTTAATCACAGTCAAACATAAATGTAGTGGGATTTCCTGAAGGACTGTTTCTTCTGTAGCCTGAATCCAGAGATACACTAAAGGTGTACACTGCCAGCTCTTGCAGATATATAGAGCAGATCTGATGACACATTTCTGATAAAACACCTAGAGCAGATTACATGCAAGTTTCTGACAGCTTTATACCCACAACTGGGAAACAGACAAAATCTGATGCACCACCATGTTCAGAGGCACAGAGAGGTGACCCCTGATCTGGAATAAAGTCAGTCAGCACTAAGTTAGCAATTTACTTTTAACAACTTCTATGCAGTGAACCAAATGCATACTGATTTAACACTTTGAATCACTTGTCTGCAACATTTCTGATCGAGACTTCATATCACTAAAGTGAGATTTAATGTACCATCAAACCACACCCCACCATTGAAAGTATTCCTCAACTGTTACCTTTCTTCTTCCTGTCTCTGAATTCTCTCTTGGTCTTCACGCTCTCTTTGCTCTCGTGCCAGACGTCGCTTCTCTGTCAAGATTTTGGCAGCTTCTTCAGCTGTGGTGGTCCCTGCTACTGTTTTGCTACCTGATTCTGCAAAGGTTAAAAGAATCTGCTGTTAGAAACCTTCAGGAACCTCAAATTAATAAAGATGTTATTGTTGTGAGACGAGATCTTACAGACAACTGATTCACTATCTTTTCAATCAGTGCTCGTCACTCAGTGAGTGCACCCTTATCTTAAGGCCTGCAAGAGCCAAAAGGGAGCCCTGAAGATACAGAGCCACAACACCTCACTGACACTGAAATAATTAACAGCTCATTTCAACACTGATCCAGCCATATTCCAGATGATACACTTAAAGACACTCTCCGATTATCATAGCACTTAAAAATGTGTTTCTGAAAATACACCCTTATTTCTGTAACACTTCAACACTGAAAAGAAAACTGGAGAAAAAATACTGCTTTAGGAAATATCTTTCACTTCCTTCTCATAAAACTGAACGCACATGACCCTAAAGAAGAAATTATCATTCTTTTATTTTTCTTGTTTCATAACATTAGCATTCATGCCTCTATATTTATGGAGTATCTTAGTGTGCAAATAACACTATTTTATCTGGCCCTGAAGGTACATACTAATGATTTCAGTAATACCATATTTCTAGACACTAGCAACAAATCAATTTCCAAAGGAAATTAAAACAGCTTCAACCAACCAGGCGACTAGATCTTTGAAGGTCCTGCTGTTAATGTTTCTTCATGTCCTGCCTGGTGCTTTGGTGTCTGAACATCAGAGACACTCTTATTAACATTAGGAAAAAGTCAAAACAGAACCATCTTGCTATCCAGCTGCTCTAAATATGTATATTGAAAGAACTCTGATTTCTATCAGTTATTCCCATTCTCTAGAAATATTTCTGTTTGAATGTGACTTAAGAACTCGTCATCTGAATATTTAGAGAATCAGCTCTTGATGTCAATAGAACAGCAGCATCATGACGTTGGTGTGGACCTGCCTTTCTCCTTAACATTTCACAAATTAGCAAAATTAGCACATATCTGTTTACTTAACATTTGTAAAGCCTTCAAGTCAAGGTAATTTTAATGAACTATGACATCAGGGTTTGACCACTTATTTTGCTAATGATCTGAAGACAAATCATTCAAAACACAGTGTCATCAGTAGGAACTTTAATACCTGAAAAGCTGCTTAAACCCCATGGACATGTAACCACTACCTGCAGCTGCATGGTATAATTACACAGAGCAAACCCTCAGCAGCTGAATCATGGCTGTGTTTTGTGCATAAAAATTGTTGTTGCAGTCCTAGGAAAAGCATTTCAGCACTGATGGAGTGCAGGCACAGAGAGTGTTCTAACATTTAGATTTATCCAAAGCTGAGAAAACACCACCTCCCCAGACAACACATTGCTTCTGATTTGGGAAAAAGTTGCAGACATGTTCATACTAACAAAAATCAGCCATGACTGTTCCAAATTTGAACGCAGTAAAAAGGAGTCCTCCTCCTCCTGAGCAAGAAAGACCATCTTGCATTTATAAAAACCATTAGCAGATCTGCGTATTCAAGACAGGCAGATGCTTTTCTTCCTATATTCTCTAACTTACTAGGTTTCATTTACTGTTGCCAGTGTACAGCCATGAAGAACTCAAAATGTCTCTCCCTCTGCCGTATGAGTGTACTACCAGTTCAGTCTACTCACTCTTTACAGCAGAGGCTGTTTTTTGTTGTGCATTTGCAAGCTCTCCCAGTTGTATCAAATCTGGTTGCCATTTAATGTCAGGTTTAACCTATTTCCCCTCCTCAAAACTGAACCTAAATAAGACAATCTAATGCTCAGTAAGAAGCCTTAAGGTTTCAGACTTTTAAGTTCCAAGGCTACATCATAATGACAGTTTAAATATTGTATCTGGTATTGACAGAAGAAAATTAGTCACAACAGTTCAGAACACTTAAGATATGGAAAGAACAGGGGGAAAAAAACCAAAAGAAAGGGTTGGGGACCTTCCCACTTTCATTTCATTTTCATTTCTGCAGCTTCATTGATGCTTTCCATATAGTACTTCAATTCTGTTCTCATCTCTATGCACCCCTTTACAGCCTGTTTCCATCGGGCAGGACATGAGACTTCCCAACATGATTGCTAACACACCTTAAGAAAATTCTGTCTGTCTTTTACACTCAGCTTCCTTTTCCTTGTATGCTTACTCACTACTGGTAAGAACAGTCTTTTTCTCAAAGGACCTTTTAGTAAGGGAAGGGGAAAGAGAGAAATAGGCAAGAGAAACAATCTCTGAACATTTGCAAAATGCAGTACCAGCTGGATGGAGGGAAGATTCCAACCGATTTCAAGGTAAGTAATTTATTCACAATTAATCTAGGAATCATATTTCAAAGCCCTCAATACCCAGATACAAAAAGTGAGGCTCCATGATAGTTTATTACCTATCATCATGCATAAGGTGAGAGCTCATGAAGGAGCACTTCTTATGCTTTAAGTTGAACAAGCCTTTTAATTCTCAGAGAAGCTGCGAGTGGCTGCTGCCAGAAATGACAACTGCTCCAAGTCACTGAAAAATAAAAAGTGTTTTACTGCAGAACAGTATATTGCAGTAGGAAGACACAAAAAACAAGACAAAAATTTGATTGCTTGAACAGGCAAACAAGTTCAGTTTGAAGGAGAAGAGATGGGATGAAGTTACAAGTGCACAAGGCTGAAATTAGGCTAAACCTACAAGACCTAGACACTGATGTGCCACATGCCATTCACTGGTGTGCTCTGACTTCAGAAGCTGTCAGGGATAGGGAATTGCACCAACTCACGGGGGGAGCTGCTGACACAGACATGTAAAATGGAAATTGCCTTGAAAATTGAAAGCAACTTTTTAAGAAAAAAGATTTTGCCTCACTTAGCAATATTGCAGTGTACCAAAACATTCAAAGAGAAAAATGAAATAATCTCTATCTTGAAGAATATACCCACTATTTCACTCTGTTCTCTGTGTCAAAGAAAAGGAGTTTTGCCCAGACCTAGCAGGAATCACTACAAAGATGACTATCTTGAGATTAGCAATAAACTAAAAGGGAGACAGATAAACTGGGTTAATACAGTTTCAGAAGTCAGTGTAGAGAGGAGACAGATCAGGTGTCCAAGAACAAGGACAGGTATTCATTCTTGTTCCAGAACAACTGGAAGATACAGGACTAGGACACATTGTTATGGAGGCTTCAACCAACTGGTGACATTGATCAGAAGTGATGATGCTGAGGCACACAAGACAATTATCAATAGTATGGCAGTACATCAAGAGATTGATGTTCTGACTGCAAAGACAAAGGATGTGACACCAAAGACGGATGTGCAACTTTGTACGAACATCCACCTCTGACAGCCAGGCTTCCTTCCACAGGAACACATGTTCACAGAGCTGTACCATGAGTTCTTCAGCTGAATGACACTTCTTCACATCCAGTATGAGCAGTGTCAGGAGGAGCCTCAGAAGTGGCAGAGAACAGCAGCAGCCGAGGAATGCACACATGAACCCCACATGCAGTAACATGCAGCAAACACATGTTCCCACTTACCTGGTGTCTGAGGGGTTCACCCCCAGTACTGCCCACTGGCTGTAACTTATATTCTAAAGATCCTTCCTTTTTCTGTTAAGGGTCCTCTAAGCCCTTCTCCACAGAGAATTGCCTGCCAGACCTCATCAGAAGACTC
Source organism: Dasyornis broadbenti (assembly GCA_013397935.1). Classification (NCBI taxonomy): domain Eukaryota; kingdom Metazoa; phylum Chordata; class Aves; order Passeriformes; family Dasyornithidae; genus Dasyornis; species Dasyornis broadbenti. The sequence continues at coordinate 2,258,342 of VZRN01001189.1, forward strand.
TCCCAGATTCTGCTGGAGATGGCAGCTGGCATTTTTCCCAATGAGGGACAGAGGCTGGGCTCACATGGCACAATGAAGAGGACTAGGACACTAATTGCTATCCAGTATATGGCTCTCCTTAATCTACCAGGATAATTTCTCAGTGTGACCTGTGAACTGACCACTCTTCCCAAGGCAGCAATGATTACCCATTCACTGAAACTGAGGCAGAGGCAGTCTTTGAGCGTTGTGAAAACTCTCTCTTAGCCTGTGATGAACAGGAGCTAATCTTGTCGTCCAAGCAGGTCTCTACAGAAGCATTTTAAGTACTGGCAACTGAACTGAAAGACCTTTGTGTAGTTTAACTATTGACTTTAGAAACCTAAGCGAGTATATCCCCTCAGCTAGAGCAGCTGAAGCCCAAAAGGCAAAGAGACTTTCTGCTTTTCTTAAAATTACAGTACAAGTAGTAATATCAAAAGCTCCTGACTTAAATCTCCAAGTCAAATAAACTGCATTAAAATTCACATACCAGAGTCATACCATGTAAAATTATATAATCAGCATCGAACAGCTTCTGCCTTAAAGCATCCTACCCTCCAGTGCTCTGCCTCACAAACCAGTTGTTTCCCCAGTCCAAGCACACACAGAGAGGCCTCGATCAAGAGTGAGTCAGACACCGAGAAACACCCACCTTCTTTGGTCTTTGTGCTAGCTGCTCCTGCATCCCTGTCCAAGGCTGGGGAACCACCTTGCTCTTGTCCTGCTCCTTCTGTGCTCTTATCCTTTGGTTTGCTCTCTGCTTCAGTTTTCTTTTTGGTAATGTTTATAACACCTGGTATGAGAGGTGGACGCTGGATGGGTGCTGATTTAGAAACTGGAGTAGGAGATGGTGGTCTTTGTTTCGACACACCAGGTGAAGGTGGGCGAGTCTTCTGTCTGTTGAAATAAAGAATATTTTTCAGAGCTAACACTGAAAACCTCAACCTGCATCTGAGGAGAGCAGTTTCCTTTGTTTAGTTTATATTACATACCTCACTTTTAAAAATAAATCCACCCACAAACTACTGGTGCCTTCCCCATAAAACTCATACCAGAATTCCAAAACACCCTGGGCACCTGGACTTGCCACTTGTGGGCTAACATCGAAACAGGATTGCTAGCCCAGATCTCCATTTACTCCACACCTAGGATGAACCTCATCATTCCTATCCTACACTAATACAGGTGGATCAGTTTATTCAAAAGCTTGCAGGCCTCCTGCTGGTCTTAGTGCACAGACTGCACAGAAAATCAGGGTGTATTTTGTCTGCACAACAAAAGTTGAAGTAAAAGCTGTATGTCTACTGTGGGAATGGGAAATTGAACGACAAATGAAGTCTTTTCCACACAAACAAGGCATAGCATGGGTCATTCAAACTCTAAGAGCACAGCTCTCTTGAAACAGGAAGCACCCTTCATTTTGTGTTGAGTAAAAGGTGTTTAACCTGGGCACATACCTGACTGCAGAAGGGGATGGAGGACGCTTCACCAAATTAGCAGGAGATGGGGATCTTCTATGGGCAGACACAGATGGTGAGGGAGGGCGCCTCAAACCAGAACCTGGGGATGGTTTTTCTGTCTCTGATTTCTAGAAGATACACAAAACCAAAATACTGTTGACTCTCCAGGATACATTGCAGATAGAAGAACTGTATTCCAACAAACATACAAGTTCTCAACAAGATGCACTTTGAATTCCCTTTATGCTCCAAAACACAGACATGGTCTAATTTTTACATAAATTAAACTTTGGGAACCATAAGCAGCAAACAATATGTCTTCAAGATACAAGAGAGATCAAGTACTGTAAAATTCCAATTTGATTTTAATACTGTATATTTTTTAGGCAAATGCTATTGTACATTTCATTAATGCTTACTGAAAGCAACAGCAAAGAGGTGAAACAGGATCTCATCCTGAGCTGTTCCAAGCCCCTGGATTACTAGAAACTTAATTCCTGTGTGTTTTCAACGAACCTGGGTTGAATCAGGTGAACTTGCATCAGATGAAGATACAGAGGACTTCAACCTGTCGATGCTACGGCTGCGCACGGGCACTTTGGGAGCTGGGACTGGGGAATTGATGGAACTGGCTGAAGCTGAACGAGGACAGAGGTGAGATTCTATAAAAGTTAGGAATTTGACAAGACAAAACGAGAACCAAGTGCACAGCATAAGAATAGGAGAGAAGGAAGAGGGAGAAAAAGAGAAAGAGAGATTGTGTGTGTTAGAAACCATACAAAGAAACACCGCAGGCAGTGCACAGTGCAACGGGTCACAGACAGACACCACCACCACACAATTAGTACTTGGAAAGCAACAGCACCAAGAATAAAACCACTCTGAAAGCAGCACTCTGGAGTAGATAAAAATAAAATGCTTTTCCAAAAATGGACTATATTTGCAGCACACCAGTGTTACTTTAATTTTAGTCAAATTGCATTTGATCACAAATACTTCGGGTTTAATGGCTAGGCATCTTTCCTGACAATTTTTTCATGACAGGGTTAGATTTTAAACATGTTTCCTCTATATTCAAGGAGGAAACCTTCCTTCTTTTCAAAGGTGGTGTAAAAAATCTACCAAGACAAATAGGTCAACTAGTTAACTACGATACCTTTCCTACCTGAAGTGTGAACCTCTTCACATATAAGATACTGAAAGAAATTTTATCTTATTACTTTTTTCACTAACATGATTATAGATATGCACACATAAATGCAAAAATATTCTAGAACTAGATATTGGATTCTTCTATAATCCAAATAAATTGCAACAGATGCCAGCACTTAGTTTTGTAACTTTATGGAAAATACATTTTATTTTTGTATTTGCAGCATTTGTGCAAGGACACCTGCATTCTGTTTGTGCAGAGGTTGTGCTAAAGCACAGGTACTTTTCTACTGAAATGAAAAAAGTACCTCTAAGTAAACTTCTAAAAATTTATCTTTAATTCAGCAATAGTGAGTGACACATGCTAACAGTAACAGCAAAAAGAGATGGTATTTCCCCACATGACATGAACTGAAGTATTCATGGTAAAATAAAAGCAGCACACACACACAGGTGTGTAAAAATATGACTATTGGCAACAAACCAAAAAAAACCCAGGTTACTACACAAGGGGAACAGTGTGGAGATGTCACTATTACCGACAAGGACCAAGTGAAGTGGCGTAAGATAAAAAATAAAGATGGGATAACATACTCAAGAGAAAACAAGCAAAACTGGGAACACAAGTTGTAAGATAAAGAGGAGAAAGGACTCCACATTGGTTCCAGAGATGCATTTACTGGGGCACTATTAATTAACCAGTAACAATTCCAGGACATGTAGGATGCAAATAGGGGGCTTGCCCATGATGCAACTCCTTGCTCTAGTACTAAACTGAGCCCCAGTGTGGACATATCAGCTGAGTCTGCACCAACACAAAACTGTGTTTCTCTCTTCTCCTATGATGCCTCGACTTCTACAATCAGCTGAATGAAGCCAAGTCAGGGTTCCCTGTACTTAATCTTAAGAAAACCCCATTGTCGTGTTCCTGCAAGAGTTTCTTCCCATAAAGAAATTTAGGTTTTGTACTTTGAAATGACAGGTTTGTTTGTGTGTTTTTTTCCCTTTAATTTCCTAGTAGTGCTCTGATCAGAATGTCTCAGATTAATTTTGAGGGTACAAATGCAGATCTCTATCAGTTAAAAAAACCACACATAAAAGCCCCAGAACGAACACCAGCACCTGGCTCTCTGCAGAGCAAGTAAACCAGCACTGGAGTTTAAAAACCAGTATTATTCTATGGTTTTGTAAAGTGAACATGCAACATAGCACATGAACTGGGTATTAATGACCACAGAAAATACTGGGTAAGTAATATTACACGCAACCACGTATTAACTGTCTGACTGACACCGAAGTGTAGCACAGTTAGCAACTATCATCTAAGTTCTTGCTTGAAGAGTAACTGCATAATACTTTGAGGCTTTGCTGCCCTCCTGTTACCTGAGGGGTCCTGTCCATCAGCCGACAAGGTAGCAGCACTTTTACTCCTAGCTAGGGAGGCCTGTGTGGGGGCGAGGAGGCGGCTGATTACGCTACTGTCCAGGGGACTGAGCTGGGAGCGACGAGCTGAATGACAGGAACAAATCAAAAAGGATCCAACATGAAATCGTATCATGGAAAAGACAAGCAGTACAAAGCAAAGAAAGACTGAGCAAATTGATGCAAATCATAACGGTTTTGGCAGAACAATACTGTAGTCATGGAGAGGGAAATCCAAACTAAAAGCACAGAAGGGTTAAGCACTGCAATCTCTTGTGTTGCACTTCTTGTTCTTGCCTTGCTTAGTCATTGTACAACAGAAGTGAATGCTGAATCCAGTCAAAGTATGAGACATTTTTGACTGAGCTCTTCAGAGCTACATTCTCTAGATTGCAGGAAAGGCTGTTTCGACATAATAAACAGAAGACTTGCAAGTCAAAGCAAGCGGTTATGGTCGAGCATCGCTTGCACACACAGATGCACATGGATGGCACCCATCATTCTCTCATATAGGAAAGATTCTGAAGCAGAATGTAATTTCAACTGTTGGCAATAGCTGCTAAAAATGAAAGTTTCAGAATTGTTAACTCAGAGGGAAAAACACGTTAGAGAAGGTGCTATTCTTCAGGTTTAGGAGGAATTCCTAGGAAAGAGGTTATTTGTAACCTAGTGGGGAATACACAGACCAAAAGACACTGAACTAAGGACAGGTTTCCTCCTTCAGCATGCACAAGGTTTACGCCAGCAGCAGGAACAGAGAAATTGCTTTTAAACTGAATGATGAAAGAGAACTTTAAAAAGCAAAAGTAAGATTTAACTAAGAAGTGAACAGATCAGTGACATTTTTACAATTTCTGACATTTAAACCTACCAGCTCTCAAATACATTGCTCTGTTAAACAGAGAGACATGTTGCTATGTGCTTGCAGTGCCATTTAACAAAGACAAACGCCTTCTTACAGGATTTCTTTTTTGTCCAAAAGGATAAATTTAACCTTTACCATTTTATCTTTAACACTGGATAATTAAAAAGCCATCTAGGACAAAAAGTCCTAGAAATTTACAAACCTAGGAAACTAAAAGTAAGCCTATCCAAACTTTACTGTGAGTGGCTTTAAAAATTATACTCAGTTTTGTGAAACAACCACCTGGTTTTTCTTCCTTTTTCACTTTTTCTAGCTCTGGAGAGTATTGGGGTTTACTACTCATTCTACTCAAAGATGTGCTCCTCTTCTTTTCTGTTCCTCCTAGAGACCAAGCGTAAGGAAGATTACTTTTAACACGATATTTATATAAATGATTTTCTAAAATGCCATCCCATGCTTTTTTTTCAGTAATCAGCTAAATCCATCAATATAGCATTATGAAGCACTATTTTCTCATGAGTTAAATGGTTTGGCTACCATGTGTCTACTCTCCCCCCACCCACTTTTCAGAGGAATAAGGCTGGTTTGGAGACAGTTACCCAATATCTGCCACTGCAGTGTGGATAATGATATTTATGCCAGAGTACAGGCTACATGAATGCCTGAGTGAAAACATTTATAATGAAACTGGGACATGATTTAAATTCAACTTCAAATATCCCATTCACTGCCTCCCAATTCTCAAAACAAACTGGTTTCTAGCACCTTTCTGTTCCACCTGCGAGCCTTTGGGTGCTGACTGCTGGGAATGTGGAGGAACTTTGTTATTCAGTCTGTTTAATGAGGCACTTCTCTTTGTGGTACCTGGAAGTGAAAGTGCATTGATAAATTATGCTGAAAAGCCCAGAGGTCCCCTCCAACACCTGCCCCACTTCCCTAAGAGAGAGAAGAATGATTAAGCCACTTCATAATATTGAATTTTTCAGAAGCAGAAAAACTGGATCAGGGAAGAATCGCTTTATATAAAGCATTATTTCTTATATTCCTGCACATTTCTCATCACAGCAGCAGGATGTCAGTCACAATAGATTCTTGTCTGATCTACTGAGGCATCTTTGTACACCTTTTAAAATGCATGAGAATTTTAAAAGGCAATTGCTCACACTCTCTATGAGTATGAGTGAGCCTAGAATTAACACAGAGCACAGAGTTAAGTGGAGATACTCCACTGATCCAGGACAGGCATCATCTTCTCATTTCCACATTCTGCTCCTTCACCCTCCCAGGCACACATGCACCACAGAAGTAATCTGGTTCATTCTGTGACTGTATTTTCTGTCCTCGGAATTTACCCATCTTTTTACCTGACAGACATTTCCCCCTGAGTGTCAGATTGAGAGCACAGGATCACTCTAAGTCAACCTCTACAGCCTGACCATGTAGATCACTTGGATCACTTGGAGTCCCGTCCAAATGTGATGTATTTCAGGCCACCTGAGAGTATTTTTGCCAAAGCAACTAAGGATTCACAAAGGGTTTCAAGGTATGACAATAGGTTTGAAAGCAATCCCAATTAGTTGGTAATTAGTGACTTCCTTTGTAAGCGGTTTAATTTGTACTTTACAGCCCTGCTTCTGACTCATACCCAGAGCTGAACCCTGCAGACACATAATATATAAATATACTTTAAAATCACAAGCAGCCTCCAGTGACTCAGAGCCCCTGCCGGTATAGATACAGTCACTGATTTCCCCCCTAGGCACACAGTGTACGAGCACAAATTTTTCTGCTGCATCACCTTCCAACATGAACCAGCAAAACTACCTTTAGTTGTGTCTGTGTCAGGGATTCTTCTAGCACAGTTTGCCTGATCAGAGGTTGCAGACTGGCAGAACACTACAGCACAGACCTAGTTGAATTTGCTTTTGTATTAAATAGCTTTTAGCTTATTCATTATTTTGGAAAAACAAAAAAACGAAAGCAAAAACCTCCATATCTGCAATACAGGCAGGTTCCTATGAAACTCTGGGAAGATTCACTATACGGAAATCTCATGCTAAACCAAGCCAAAATATGTGCTTCTACAAATAGTTTTTATTTATCTTAACAAGTAGATTAGGACAATTCCTTGTCAAAATCAGGTTGATTTTTTTTACTTCCCACTGGCAATCAAATGACTGAGGCTGACTAACAGAGCAAGGCAAACTTTATTTTTGTACTATTTCTATTTTGCTGAAATTTTACAGTGTGAATTAAGGCATGCAAATCCATGGAGATGATGGGAAATGATCTGTGAATCACTCACCAAGATTTGACTTTAGTAACAGAATTGCGGAAATAAAAAATAAACCAGCAATTTTTACCGTTGCTCTTCTCCTCTAACAGAGATCACATCAACTGGGTCAAAGCCCTGAACAGTCAAGCTGGATTAACAAATTGCATGAAATGCATCTGAGATCAAAATATGAAAGGAGTCACAGAGCAGGGGAGGAGGGAGGAGTTTCATTCCACTGTCTGTCTCCTCCCCAGCCCCAGTTCAGCAGTGCCCTGCTCCCAGCAGCCACACACCACACTTACTTCGGTCAGAGGCGTTTAAAAGCGCTGCAGACGACGACAGGCGTTTGCTCACAGCAGCCTCTGCCTGTTTGAGGTTGGCTGTGGAGGGCGAGCGTTTGCTGGCTGTGGAGAGAAGTGACAACTTTAGAACTGCCTTCATACCGAGCCTTTCACACCTTGCTGAGAGCTCACTCTCCAAGTATTACATCCTGAAAGCTATTTCCACTTTTGTTTAATGAGAAACACAAATGATTTTGTTTTCCATAGAACAGGCTTGATATTATCACCAGCTGGGACAGGCACAGAAAGGGCAGGGCTTAGTGGAGTCGTGCCAGGATTTATGCATATGGGTGCAAAAAAAGGCATTTTTAAACCCAGTGCTCCTAACACGTAAAGACAAAAGCTAGTGAGGTTGTGTGTTGTTACCAGACTGGCAAGACAGAGAAAATAACAACAGAACCTGGAAAAAATTCTTTCTTCATTCCTTCCATGTCGGTATGTTTAAACAGTTCTTAATCACTAGCTGTTAAGTCCAAACCAAAGCAAATTATTTTGGAGGGATAAAACCAAGTCCTGAGAAAAGGCAAGAAAGCATTCCTATTTCTGATTGATTCACAAAGGTTGCTGTATTTTAGAAATTTCCAATTTTTCTCCATAAGCTATTCTAAAGTTGATGTTTCCTATCAAACCTGCAGTTCTCCTGAAAAAGAAAAACAAACTGCCACAAGAGGCATTGATTTTTTTTTGGTATATGTATACACAGACACATATACACACGTCAAATCACATAATCACGTCGTGTGGTAGGATTTATTACAACGCAGATAAACACCTGCTTTTTAATTTCAAATAATGTACTTTCAGGATGAACACTACTCCAGAGTGTGAAAGCCTTGGAAAAGCATGTACCTGTTGCTATAGAAACTCAATAATCAGAAAACATTAATGCACACAGAGTGGTGCAGACCAGCATAACAAACACATGAAATTCTATACATCTAACACAAATAATGGATTTTACTGACAAACTGGACAGCAAAGATGATTAATCTGAACTCATTAGAGCATAAGTACCAAAGGACAAAGCAGCACTACTCACCACAGAGGCAATATCTTTTCCCTTTGCCAGCGTGCTACAACAGCCCCTTATAGCCAGAGCCAGGACATAAGGATTCCTATGGACAGCCCTGTGGGAAGCTCTTGTGATAGGGAACAAGAGCAAAGTCCCCATGGGATAAGAGGGAGAGAGGGAGATCTACTGAATCTAGCTGAGAAATGAAGACTTGAGTTTAGTAGACACTTTCCCAACATAACAAAAAAAAAAAGGGGGGGGGGCATTTTATGAATGGAATCTGAGAACTGGAATAACTAAACAGCCTTAAGAGGTTTTATATACGAAAATCAGGAAACTCATAATTCATGTAATTGGGTGTTTTTGAAGGGGAAGGCTACCCTCTAGTGTCTGCTCTTAAAAGGAAATCCTGGCTCCTGCCTGAACTCAACTGAGTCCAGGGCATCCAAGCATCACAGAGACACTTCACACAAATTTCTCTTGGTTCAAACTAGCACTTCAACACTTGCATGAAATCTGAGATTTGGTCTATCACCTACTGGGACCCAGGTAAAGAGGTCAATGTTTTTTCGATAAATACATTTGCATGATCAGATGGGCTCAACTTTTTCCCTACTTCATTTACAGAACAGCTTCTGCAAACGTTAAAGCACTTTCCACTAGAATAGAAAGCTTTAGAATGCAGGACATTCCTGAGCCAGTCAGTCTGGTTATGTAGCTATTTAAAAAAATATCGTTTGAAAAATTACCTCAAATATCTTCTTTGGGAGAAAGTTAGAAAACCTTCATCAAGTGGTTTGGAATGGAAGAAGTATACAGTCCATGTGACACCAACTTCTCTATTTTTCTAATGGAAGGGGGAAAGCAAACTGCAGCAGCAGTGCCAAAGAAAGCACATGTCTGCCATTCAGCAGGGCTTGGAACTGGGGCAGGAGCTGGGAAACATGGGATCTTATGAAAATCACTCAGAGTGAGGAGCTTTAAATCCTCACAGGGTTTCACTGAGAGAGGGTGCTGCAGCATTGCCTGAGGCTGGATAACATTAGACTACATAAAGTAAGATTAGCTGTCTCTCACTTCCTTCCAAATTTCTACCAGGACAGGAAGCTCTTTATTTAGCAAGGAGAGGGTCTGGCGGCCCCATTTCTATTCTAATGGCACATCTCCAGTCCTGATGCACCTCAGCAGGCACCACTAAACCACCCCCTTTACCAGGACTGTCATCAAGGATGCTTTATTACACAGCCTGGCCGTTTCTCTTGGCAGACCCACACCTGCCTGTTTCATCTTAGCACTGACAGCAATGCCATTAATGTAACACTCGACTCTGGGGCTTTCATCAATTTTTACATTTCACCATCAGCAGGATCCCTGCTGTGGTCTCATGAATCACACTCTACATCCCACAGAACTGCTGATGGCCGGGGAAATGTTCCATTACATGGGCTTCACTTTCCAGAGCACACTGTCACCCCAAACTTCTGCTCTGCCACTCAATGTTCCTAAATATTACTGTTGACACACCCAGTTCATAGAAGACATATCTGATTCCGCATTTTTTTTTTTTGCACAGCAATACAACAGACAAGAAAGCCTTTTGTCCTAAAATAATTAAAGAATGTTTGAAATCAGCTCCCCAGATGGTTGACATTTTAAGAAATGGGGCTTTAATCCCAAATCAGTCGCAGAATTTGATGGTGGAAAAATAATATTGCACTGAAATTTGCTCTAGATGTGCAGTTAGAAAAGGTGCACTGTTCAGCCACAATGATGTAATAGAGAAGAGCTGATATGGTGTCATTTCGCAGAGTAAAAAAAAAAGCTAATTGTTGTCTTTTCCGAAATTATGCAAATATAGGCAAAATGGACCATATAAGGATTTTTTAGATAGCCAGCTGGACTTAAGTATCCCACATGGCTTGGGCAGATTTTTAATAATAATTAAGTAAAGAGCTCTCAAAGCTAACAATAATTACCCTGAAATAGGAATAAATATGAAAAATGTAAAATCAGTCATTTTCCACATTATCCACTCCATGCATGACAGCTTCATGTTTGGGCATTAACATAAAATCAAACACAATTTTTAAACAATATGGATGCACAAGGGTTTTACTTGGATATTGCATTATCTGTTTATCTCCAATGCAATTTTTTTTCAGATTGGCGCCAAGTTACACAAATTGATCTACTGTTGCTGAACTATCTGCATAGTTACTTTATGATGCATAAGTCACAGTTTAAGCATCTATTATCGTATCAGGAGCATTTGTGTTGAAAGATTTTATCTTAAATGTGCTTCAGCAGCACTGAAGAACTTCCTCTACAATGGAGAGGACAGACAAGGCTCATTTCCTCACATAAATCAGGAGAGAGAAAGGAACATTATTTTATGTTTGTTAGTAGAAAAAAACCAGTGCTTTTTTAAACATGTGAGGCAAATGTGATTACTCAGTTTCAAATGATATTTGGGAGTGTGAGGTACAGTAATGTGATTTATATTTGTGTGCAAGAAACACATGCAAAGCAGGTAAACCAATCCAGCCAAACTGGCTGATTTTGGAGAAAATTAGAGGCTTATTATGTGAAGGGTAAGGGAAAAGTTAACTAAAATAAACATGCTTCTGCTGTGTTGCCAGAGTAGTTAAATCATACTCAGTCAGACCTTCACTGCATTTTCAAGTCTCACTTGTCTGTGTCACAGACAGCTGCACTGCATTAGTAATGCTATGGGCATGCACAGACTGTCAGGATTCAGATTCAGCTGGGTCTCAGCTGAGAGTTTTCATCTCAAAAATAATTTTGCTTATTAAATATATGTATCAGTGATTCAAAGCATTTCTATGAATGGCTCAGTCTGTGCTCTGGAAAGTGCCAGAAAACCAATGAAAACACATTTAACGTATAGAATTATCTTTAGATAACTGGGGCAGCTCTGATTTTGCAAAACCCTTCATGGAAAAAGTATCAAACTGCACAAGGGACCCATTTCTTTTCACAGAGTTCCTGCAAAGTATCATTTGATCTTGCAAATGTTACTTCAACTGCTGGTAGAACAAAACAAGGAGGAAACAAACCAAGCCCTTCCATGTACTTTTTGCAAATTAGGAAGCAATGAACGCGTTTGAAACTGCCCTTAAAAACCCCAAAAGCTAGACTACTGAACTAATTTATATTCAAATACTTGCCACTAAGAATTTCTCTTCTCACCACGCTGTATCAAGTCATCTTTAAAAACCCAAATGCACATAGCCTTTCCCTGAAAATTCCCTCAGGATGCCATGACTTAAGCTGAAGTTGAATTAGCTGGAAGTGATAGTTAAAATGAGGGGGGCTGCTTTCTACTTAGGGATCACATTTGCTGCACAGCTGGCCAAGATCCAGGAAAAGATCTATAGGAAGACGGTTTTCCTTAGTTTCAGAGAAAGAGCTCAAGTTTAAAGGGTTAGTAGTGAGTATAAAACAACAGAAAAAGAACATATTAGAAATCAATACCACCAGTTCCACCTTCATCTGTGCTCTGTTGTTCTGTAGAAGAAGAAGGTTTGTAAGCTAAGTCACTAGGTCAAACAGTAAAAAATGCAAGTTAACCAAAAAATGGGGATGCTGCATATCATAATGACAACTTACATCAAAGCATTTTCAAACATGTTACAAATACACACTCAAGCTGAAAGAAAATGACACAACTAAAACACATTCAGTATAATTCCACCAATGCAGAAGATAGGCTGAATTGAAGCATTTTTTGATTTATTTTATTTCTGGCCAATAACTTATGTTATTTATTGGTGGACAGGTAGTGAATGAAAAGATCCCTTCCACTGCAGTCCTTACTTGCTGGTCTGATTTCAGAATGTTTACAAGCAGAAAAAGTTAATTGTGAGGAAATGATCTGAATTCAAATTAAACAGTGTTAAAATGCATCACCTAATCCAGAACGGATTGCTCCAAAAAGTTTGGACTCTCCACTGCATCTCCTTACCCATTAGAGGGCTTTCAAATAATCACTCAGCATTCTGTAACTCTCAGGGTCTGTTTAAAACATTTTAGATGTGATATTAGAATACAGCTGTGCATTTCTGTTTTTATCACCAGTCTTAGCACTCCATTACATGCACTGCATTTGAAGGACTCTGAATTATTTCAACATTACACATTGTAATTCCCCTGATCTGATGTTTTGGGGCTGGCAGTGCCGTCACGTGTTGTGTTTCCCAGGGAGCTTCTCTCCAGCTCTTCCCAAGGTCAAAAATAGCTCTAAGTCTGAGCAGCATTTCAGGGCAAGTACAGATATGATACTTTTCCCACGAGCTACCCACAGATCTGCTTTAAGATCCAAGACAGGAAAGGATGCACAGGTCCCTATGAATAGTGCTGCATCTGCCAGTGTTCACACATAATATTCTGTGATTTTAGTCCTACTAAAAAGGGTGCTGCTTACCTGTTTTGCTTTCTGAGTCTGGAGTTACAGATCCCCCCCACGACCATCTCTTTTGCCGTGTTTCCAGGCGCTGATTCCGTTCCAAGGTGCGATGCAGAACTGCTTCATAGCGCTCCTAGCAAACAACATTCCCATGAAGCTTATAACTGTTAACCACAACCACACCAGAAAACAAAATATAGACCACCCCCCAGTATGATTTATAATCTGTTTTACCAGGCTTTTGTTACAAAAATTATCATGCAAAGAATGTTGAAGGCAATTAATGGCTTCAAAATACTGCAAACATGATTAGGTTGAGCTAAAGCACAGATAATCTATTCTACTCTTTACTTAAAATAGCCACCAAACAGATTTCCTATTAAGTAAACGCACTACTTATTTCCTAAATAGGGATGAACCCCAAACTGAGCAAAAGTAATTGATTACCCTTGAAACTATTTATATTATGAAGTTATTTCTAAAAGGTGATAAAAATTCTCCATTACAAAATACTAAGTATAAGGTTATTTGTATTTTCAAAGAACCATAAAAACAATGATGCGGGTCTTAACAGACACTGACATTAAGAGAGATGTGATGAAACCAGAAACAGCAAGACATAAAGACCAGATCTCAGCAACCACTGCTGACAGGACAAAGGGGGCTGAAAAGTTTTTGCTGCTGTCTCCAGAACTCGTAACTGCTAAAAGGGGAGCTTTAGCTCTTGTGCATAAAGATGAACTGTAACCATGTTAGACTCTTTCTTGCCAGCCAGGTTTCCACACGTGTCAACAACAGATTTCTCTTCTGGAATAGTTATATCCCAAGTGATCTTTCGAAGCAGTATTTGCTACTGATACACTGAAGTGAGATGTCAAGGGAACTCATTATACAGCCATTTCTCCCTCTTGAGGACACAAGACTTTCACCTTCTTTCAACACCATTTCACAACACAAACTGAAAACATCACTGTGAAAAACAGACAATGCAAACTTGGAAGGAAGGGAGGAAGATTCTGCTCACTGACAAAAGATAAAACTAAAAGCTTTTGTTTGAAATATAGAGCTGAGCTTCCCCTCTTTTAGAGAAATCTGAACTAGAGTTTACCTAAGGTGTGAAAGTACCCAGACATTATGTAATCTGTAGATTGTATTTCCATGGAGGTATCTGCAGTGCAGTAATTCTGCAGTCAGAGTTAAAGACACAGGCTTCACTTTACAAACTACAGAAATGAGCTCAAGTATGTGTTTTTCATGCACTTCTATTTACCAAATTTACAAATGAAGATGTTATCTTGCTGGCAAACTGCCCTAAGATAGCTTAGCTTCTTTACAAGTGATTATTTACTTGGGGCAGAGTACCAAAGTCAAGATCCTTTTTCCCTTTCTGACTGAAGGCAAGGTTTTACAGGTCAAATCCATACTATCTCCCCAACTGCCAGATTCTTCATGTATAAGTCTCTATGTAGAAGGTAATCTCCAGGGAACTGAGTAAAAGACAAGGTTAACATCAATCAAACACTCATTCCTAGTCCTTGTCTTCCTTGCTTATTCACCCTAGTGGCCACTTAAAACATATCTACCATCCTCAAAACTACACGAATAAATGCAATAAATGTAAAGGTAACACTTTTTTGAAACATAAGGGATGCTTTTTGCATGAAGTAGTTGCTTGAAGAGATGACACTGCACTGGACTGCAGTCACAGCCCACCTAAACATTTCTGGTCTCCAGCAATGTAAACTGTTCCTTAAAGTTCAAATGGAACATCAATCCGATCACACCCAGGAGCTGATCACAGAAAACCAAACACCAGTGTAGAACACAGCCAGTCAAAAAGAGTAAAAAAGATGGATTGTTAGAACAGTATAACAACACTGGACTCCAAAGGAGCAGCCAGCCAGGCTTACAGGCTCTTCACCACTGACCCACAGCAAGTTCTTACAATCAGCTTATGAAAGCACAGATGTGTGATACTTCCACTGTTGACACCCTGGAAAGGAACCCTTTCAGAACTTGCACATTTAACATCCACTATCAGAGCTACTAGTCAAAAGGATGGAATAACTTCATGTATTTATTTCTGCTGTCAGTTTCTATCCATTTGCAGTGAGTCCCAAACTGAACCACTGCTCTGCCTGGCCATGTGCAGTCTGAGCAAAGGCCAGTGAGAACAGTCACTACACAGTTCAAAGCAGCAAATGGCAAATACACACATAACATCACCACCTTTCATCATACAGGAATGAATTCTAATGGAGAAGAATTAAGAGAATGTGAGTCTCTCAGGCCACAGCAGGGATCCCAAGAAGCAGGACAAAGGAATAAGAGAAGTCTAACATCTGTCACCCATACTGATTTACAGACTTTAAAAAGTGCTCTGAAGGACCTGGAAATCGACGAATATGGGATGGGGTTTTTGCTCATGTGAAAAATAACCAGTGATCAAACAGCCACAGCTCCTGAAGTCCCGAGTGCCTCAGCCACAGCTAAAGGTCTATGGGGAAGGTGGACATGCTTCTACATAGCCCACTGTAGGTGCGGACATTTTATGTTCTCATACATTCATTATTTCCATAACTTTCTCATTCACACCACTTCAGAGCATGGTAATGTGGGAAAACAGTGTAGTTTTTTTAAACTATGGAACTTGGATGTGTGTTACCTTTTCCTCCTCTATTTTTTGTTTTCTCTTTTCTTCCACTGCTGCCCTCCGTTGTTCCTCTTTCTGCTTCATTTCTTTTAATTTTCTCTGCCTCTCTTCTAACTGTTTTTCATACTGGAGTTTTGCTTTTCTCTCCTTTTCAAGGATTTGTGTCTCTTTGGCAGCTGTAAGAATATTTTAAAGAAAAAATTAGTATCAAATGAAGCCATTCATTGATATTGCAATGTAACTTACAAGCAAGAGACTACCCAAGCAGAATTATTACCACTTGAAGTGAAAATGTACAGGACGATGAGCTTACAGAGGTGGATGACATCACACATGACAACAGAGTTGCCTTTAATTCTGTCCCTAGGCTGGAGCTGGAATTAGAACCCTCCCTGCCACTAGGCTTTACCGTCTAAACAGGAATATCAGGATATGTATATTCCCTATCTTAAGCACACGCTTTTCTTACCAACATAACAGTGAAGTCTCTGTGAGGAAGCAGTAAATTAAGAATCAAAAACCAGAATTTTCTATGTTGCATCTTCCTTTGGTTTTTTTTAGAACAAAATATAATGAAAATATTTAAAGCACCAAGTGACAAGATGGGAAGATCCTACAGTTCCTGCATCTGAGTTCAAAATAGTTATATCACCATTCTCTGTAGCCTCCACCAAGGAACAGCTGTGTGCGGTTCAACAGGAAGCCTCAGGTCCTGTGACACAAAGCTAGTGGGTGAATGCACAGGGTATTTTCCATGGCCAGACAGATGTAATGAATCAAGAGACCAGATAATTACATCAACAATGCACAGGCAGCATCTACACATAGGGCTCCCAAAATATTTCTGAATTTTATATGCATCATAATCCTACCCTGTTCCCATGTTAGGACAGCACAATCATTCCTGTTGTTGTGGGTCTTGGCTTTTATGTCAAGAAACAAACGTACAGCTCAGAGAGACATGACTCCTCACAAGCTGGGAGCCCAAGACCCAGGACTGCAGGGCACACAGTGACCCTTTCATTTCCTGCTACACACGCATGCACTGATTCACATCACAAACAGCATAAAGCTGGGCAAGAGTTTTCTGCTGTTCTCTACGTCTCAGATTCCCTGCTAAGATAAAGTGTATACTGCTGACACTTCAATCCAGGAGTCATTTCAGTGTGCTGGGAAACAACGGAAGCAGTGTTCAAGGCAAACAAGCCATTCAACTAGCTAAATCTTTTTTGGTTTTCTCTGAATCAGCATTCTCCAATCCTCAGTCTTCAGGGCTATAGGAAGCAGTTCGAAGCTAAAAGTTTTATTTTCCAAAGTGTTTTTGTTAAGGCTTTCAATAAGAAATAGGCTAAGTTTGCTGGGTGGTCACTAAGAAATGGAATGTCAGAAGTGACAAAGAACTTCAAGAAGCTAAAACTCTACAGTGTTTTCCTCTCAAATTAGAACTTCTTCACTCAGGTTCACAGATGGACACTGATGCAAGACCAAGAGCAGACCTTGCCTCCTGTCCCCAGCAAGCTGACAAAAAAGTGGAGTAAGGGGAATAGTAATTCCTTTATCACAAACATTCTAGAAAATTGTATTTTAAGTGAAACATGAAAATACCATGTTGCTTTTCCCGCTCTTCTCTACGCTCCCTGGCCAGTCTTTGCCTTTCTTCTGTTCTTAGCATGGAACCATCTATCACTGTCAAAACAAGAATTTAAGACACAAAATTGTCAGTGATTTTGAACATTCAAATTTAAATAAAAAGTCAAAAGTCTTACTGTCAAAAGGAGAATGAAACTTTCTGAGAGATGCACACACCACCAAATCACTGCACATTCTATATAGGGGTTAAAGATGACATCTGAAAAATTCATAGAAAGCTGAACATCCTCTTTTCCCCCCTTTCCTTTCCCTCACAACACTATTTTTAATAGGTGCAAGAGAAAGCAAACACCATATTAAAGGCTCAATAGGTATAGTCAAAAGAAAGTCTAAGAAGTCAGATGTGTGAGAACATACCCTATTCCAAATTCAGCTCTGATCCTCATTCTTGTACATATTAACTCCCATGAACAAGAATGACAGGAATTTAGGAAAATGTCATCTTCTGGGAACAGATAGCTCACCTGTCATGACAAACTCAGAGCACTGTAGGACAGCTCACTTGTAGACTAAGCAGAACCAAGACTTAAGCAGCCTTTGCAGGTATGAAAACTTGAATTTCAGCAAGAAGTGAGCTGCTAACTTGCCCAGAGCACAAAACAATCATTTATCTTTGCTGTCATGCCCTGCTTACAGGACAGGCAACTTCAACTGAACTCTGAACCAGTCAAAACCAGAAATCTGTCACCAAAACCAGACCTACAAACCATCTACCAGGTGCTGTGTGCTCTGATGCCTCCTGAAGAAAGAGCACCAAACTTCTTTTTAAATATATCCTGTTCAATCCTCACTAACTCTCCCTTGTGAACCCAGCACTTCATTAAGAGCAATGACCTATAATTATACCTGGTTTAGTTGTTGTCTTTATTGAGGTCTGGACTGCAAGAGGGCTAATGCCACTTTGGCTTCTTCTTTCTTCTGCTATGGCTTGGGCAGCAGCAACTGTGAGAAAAGACCATTCCACATTAAGAAAAGCGCTACAACTGAAACTCATTAAATAAATATCTAAAATAAATACATAAAATTCTTTTTTGAGGTTGCTGATGCTTTTATTAAGTAACTAACTTGGGGCTGCTCAACTTGTAAGGAAAAACTTGTCAAATGAGACTTGAGAACTGGCATCGCCTTTTGCTGTAAAAACAGCAGTTACCAAACCTTATGTTTTAAGTATAGAGTTTCAACAATAAAACTTACTTAATAACACTCCTAAAACAAACCCCATTATTTTGCAAAGTTATTTGTCTGACTGACACTTCATAATAACTCTTTGCTACCACATGTACATTTGTGGACTAGACACATGTATGTAATAGTCCATTAGCACTGGTAGAATCATATTCTGATGAGACCCAAGCAGGGAGAGGTTTATGAAGACCTGTCATTACTTCATAACATGAAACAGAAAGGGGATTAGCTGCATAAAGTAAACGATTAAGGGATGCTTACAACATACTTCTGAAACTGGATCTTCAAAAATAAATTTTAATTATAAATTAAACTCCAAAACAGTAATTTGAGCATTCGTGCAGAGACCCATTCACCTTATCTGAGTTTCACCAAGGTGAGTTCAGCAAAATGCAGGGCTACGGCTCACAGATAATCACACAGAAAGGATATGCTACCAATATTTATTTCGCTAAATAACAAAACCCATTAAGAAGTCAGGGAGATTAATTTACTCTATCACTTTCCCCAGATTTTCTTTGTTTTGGTATCAACTGTCACTCATCACCTTGCAGGGTGTGAAGGTGAAGAGTTACAGGGAAAGCAGGCAAGGCAACCTGTAAGACAGCATTACCCCAGTGCCCTGCACAGCTCAAGAGGAGTGTCCTCACACACTGCCACCTTGTTCTCACCTTGGCTGACAGACACGGGGAGCTCAGCTGGGTTCCTTGGAAAAGGCCAGTGTCAGGGGCAGCAAGGGAACACACCACACAAACACCCAAACATGAGAAAGTTGAGGCCAGTTTTACACAGAAAAGGCAAATCCACAAAAGGAACACATAACATGGTGTGATCTCAACCAGAACGTGAAGGACCAATAGTACAATTTGCTGTTACAATTTTAAAAAGAAGACTACAACTTTGCCAATGATCTGACTGCCCTTTAATAAGAGTAGTGCAGAATGCAAAAGAGGAAGGAAGAGTCTCCCTCTTCTTCACGCATTGCCATGACAACTAGTTGTGTCATGGTAATAACCCTCCCTAAGGCTGTGCCCAAGAACAATCACCTCAAAGTGTTTAATCCCATGTGATGTCAGTGATAAATGCTGATTACAATACTTATTCAGCAACTCTAAATTGTCACCCGCAGCTGTTGCCATGTCTTGAATTAATTTTTCACTGCAGCAGCAAATGAAAGTCTTCCTCAATCCCATCCTATACATCTCTGAGGCTCTTTTCAAACAAGTCAGACATCAGATGTACCATGACACGATGAGATTACCAACTGGCAAAAAAGTCAGACAAAAATTTGGTTTTTGTATACTGTTGCATGCCACATGAATGGGAATACAGCCCAAAAAAACACCAAGTAGAGAACAACAGAATTATCTATTCCAGCACCAGTAGAAGGTAAAATAGGCAGAGGAAAAGCAGCCCACTGCAGGTGTTCTGAGAGCAGAAATGTATAGCCAGGGTATTCATATCCAATGACACCTTCGTACATCACAAAGGCTGAAGGAACATAATATTCTCCAAATACAATTTAGATTTCAAATAAATACAGAAATCCAGGTACATCTTTCCACAAGGGAGGAGACAGAGGTGCCCAGGCAGCCTGAGCCAACTAAACTCAGCTGGGAAATGATCCCAACAAGTATGAATTCACTCTGCACCTACACCAGGTTCAGTTAAGACCAACACTGGAATTTTGCCTCAGCTCTCAAAGTTTAAATATCCAAATCTCCATAGTGAAATTATAGTAAGAAGCAAGCTGCAACTGAACAGGTACAACATTAATTTTATTTTACTTGCAGAAGTATTTTACTATTAGAAATCTTCCCGAACAAACCAGTCATAATGGATAAGGGGGATTATGTATTTATTTATTGATTCAAAAATAAGCATACAGTTGGAATAATGTTCGTGATTAGAAGGCACTAATTTAAAAATGTGTCACATCTGCAAAGCAATTAGTCAGTTCATCGTAATTAATTAAGGTTGCAAAAGATTACTTGAGGTGCTTACAAAACAGGAAAGTGGGTTACAGAAATGGTTCAGCTTGCAGAGGACACAGAGGTGAAAAAAGTCTAGAAATACCCAGACAGAGGAGTTTGCACATCAAGGCTTTTTGTACATCAGACAAAATATTTTATGTTCACTCCTTCAATACTTCATTATTTGCATAGAAACAATGTGCTTACAAATTTGAAAGTAGCAGATTTAAGGCACAAGGAGTGCACTTTCCTGTCACATGGATGTGATCCATTTAACCAACAGAAAGACAGAATTCAATGTGAACTGGAGATCTGAACAAATGGTTAATAAAAGGGAACAGACATCACATTAGATACATCCCTGAGATAATGTAAGCTCAATTTTCCCAAGTCCCTGGTCAACAGACAGGTTTTATGGCCCTTGACATTTTTATGGTAAATTTACAATACAAAACTGTGATTTTCAAAGTCCAGATTTTACTACAGTAAGAAAATGAATTGCATATTGTTGCACTATGCAATCTTTAAAACATACATCTCTTATTTTGCTTTAATATGATAAAATAAACCTTAGTAACTAATACATTTAAATTATTTTGGCACAGATATCCATAATTTCTTTGCCCAGTTTTCCTTAATGAATGTAGCTGTCTGCTATGGAGCAAAGCTTCATGGAACAGAGTATTCCACAAAATCTCTCTCTGTAAAATAAGTCTAATAGTTCTGTAATGAATCCAGATACCCCAGAACAGGAAACCAGTTAACAACCACTCCACTAGAACCAGTGTCACACGTTGCATTACTGGGGGGTGCCTTCATGAAGGCATTTAGCAAACTCCCTGGAGAAGAAAAATTCTCTTAGAGTCAAATTAAATCTCATTTCTGTTCTAAGCCTGCCCTCCCACAGTAGTCTTTCACAACAATACTTTGTGATCAGCATAATGCATATGTTTAACAGTAGTCTATCTTTAAATGCTCTGGGTAAAATTAATAAAAGTATAAGCCATGCATGAGGCCAATAACAATAATACTATTTGCATTCATGCATAATAAAATAGAGCTATATTTGGAACATAAAATGATTAGGTAATTTGGGAAGCAGTTTTCCTTCTCTGCCCTCATCACCATTTAGCATCACAGGTCTGGCCAAGCAAATCAGAGATAAACCAAACCCACAGAAGCTCCAGGAGGTGACATTCCAAATAAATCCAACTCTCGCAATTTCACCTCCAGCTCACAATCCACTGACAGTGCAGGTGCTGAGGTGCCTCCCTTACAATGAGCATGATGGTACTTCCCTTCCCTGATCAGGTTTCCAATACGCCCTGGAGAGACTGGTGCTAAAAATAAACCTTGACTTCTATTTCAACCCCTGCACACAGCTAATACCCTTGGCCCCTGCCAAGACCGGCAAAGGACCCGCTGCTGTTCTTAGTAAACCTCATTAGGGACTGAAGCAGCTCCATCCCTTTACCCAGCGAGGTTCAGGGCTTCCATCCCGTCGCCTCTCCCGGTGTCCGTGACCCAGCCAGACGCTGCCCCCTGCTCTTCCCTTCCCTTGTGGAACTACAAAGGAGAGCACAATGTGCTGACTTTCATAGCAATCCTTCTGCTTCTTATGATTTAATGACTTGTTATGCAAAGCAAACAAACAAAAAAATCCCAGACTAAGCCTCTGAAATAGGGTGTGTTAGGAGGTCTCCTGAATATTAAGCATTGTTACGAATCTAAGTGTTTCCATAAAAGTTTAACGCATATAGCAAGAAGCCAATAAGCAATCCATGAATCAAAAGTGAACTTTCACCAAAAATATCTCTGGTTTTATGGCAAACTGTGCCAAATCTGCAAGACACCATTTTTGTCTTGCTCCACTACAGGGAGCTACTGTTTGTCAATAAATGTTCAGATCCTTTTAATAATTTTTGTACATACTTTCAAAAAAGATGAGGTAAGTCAGCATGCAAGTTTGAGATTTCCACTCATTAATTAACACAGGTTAAGACAAATGGATGCAAGATCGTATGTTTGATGCTTTAAAAAAAAAAAAGTATTGGTTTTCACACCATTACTCCTTGTTTCTGATGACACCAGAGGAAGGATGCGCCTTCACACAAACAGGTGGACAACACAGAAAGTTTCTAACGATGAAGAGAAAGCCCTCTCTGTGTGCAATTACTCTTTTCCCCATTTTCCCCTTTTTTGTCCTTTCCTGTTGATCCTCACATCCCATCTTTGGGCTGTAAGGACTGACAGCCTCCACAAGCAAACACATGAGCTTCCCAGTAGGCACCTTCTGACCGACCAGCTGGAAGGCAGATGGTTCTCCTGTTTCGTCTGGGCAGCCACCAGATGGGAAGCACACAGATCTCCAGAAAGCAGTGCACGCTGTCTCTCAGCTTCAGCAGGCCAGAAGAGCTTCCTGTTGCCTTATCCCTATCCCAGACTCTATTTGCAAACTTTGTCCTGTATTTATTTCCTACATGAGATATCTATTTTACTCAGTTTACGTGCTTTCCTCCCTAAGACCATATCTGCAGCTAACTCTGTACAACAATTTTGCTCCCAAAGTTCAAGGCAGTTTAGAGTGATTTCTTCAGTTCATCACAAGCTTTGATCCCACAGGAAAACTCGACACAAGCATTCCTTTGCAGTATATGAATTAGCAGCTCCACAAGTAAGTATTTGAGACGTATTTGCAACAACTTAAGTTTTTACTTATCTTTAAACATCCGAATTCAGATTAAAAGCTAGAAATAATTTTTTAAAAGATCACATAATTAATAAAAATACTTATTTCTTATAAGGAAACCTGCGAAGATACAGCTGAAGCAATCTCAAAGACATATTATGATATTCATTCAGCCTAGGGCATGACCAGAAAGGCACCAGGAAGGTTGCTATTTAATTTTGCATTGATCTCTGTATTTTAACTTTGCTTACACTGCTCAGCCACGAGTTATGCTTCTTGCTATTTAATGGGAAAAGCAACTGCCAGCGCAATGATCAGAAAGGACAAAGACATGTCACTAACTCTTGCAGAAGCCATCATCAGGTTAGTAAGAAGCACTGTCTGAACTGTGCATACAGGGCTGACAAGCTAAATCCACCCCCTTCTCTGGAAAAGACACCTAGCTTCTATAATCTGGGATTCTTTATTAGTGAGGCATATTATTACTCATCTCTTGAAAGAAATCAAATGGAATGAGAG
The DNA here is from genome assembly GCA_013397935.1 of Dasyornis broadbenti. NCBI lineage: Eukaryota > Metazoa > Chordata > Aves > Passeriformes > Dasyornithidae > Dasyornis > Dasyornis broadbenti. The sequence goes on from VZRN01001189.1 coordinate 2,281,985, forward strand.
CAGGAACTCAACTCTCACAAAGACCCTTGTGAACCTTCTCAAGTTTAGCAGAAATATTTACTTATTTCTGCATCCTGAAAATTCCAAAGTATTCTAATACACAGGACTAAAATGAAAGCAGTCAATGATTTCAAGTGGATTCAATGTAAAATTTACTAGTTATGTGACATAAATGTTTATATACAGGTGCATACAGATCTAACGCTCCAAACTACACAGCATTAGACACAGGTTTGACAGCTACAGAAGGACCCAAAAGGTAAAATGGTGGAGTTTTAAACACAGAATGGAAGATAATCAGTACCCAGACTGCTGTACAGATCATTTTCCCTCTTTAAGAACATTGTCCAATGCCTCAGGAGTACATATGTTGCCCCTCAATGCTGGACTGGCTTCATAGATGCCAGAGCAGTCCCACTTTAACCTGCTCTGAGCAGCTCAGTTCCCACTGGAATTCCAGCTCAAGCATTGGCAAAAGCTACAGACAGAAATCAGCTCTCTGCTTTACTCCTCCAACTCGGGAGGCTGCCTAACACTGACTCCTCTTCACACTCCTGCACGGCCACGGCAAAAAGTAACTTCAAGACAAACTCTTGCCTTCTCCTCTTATTTCACATCTGTTTTTTTCATTTCTTTTACAGTGCACTATCCATAACCCAGGCAATAGCTTAACTTCTCTCCACAACTTCCCTCTTTCCTGAACAGTCTGGTTTTTTCGCTTGCTGGAAGCATGGCCTTGAAAACGCTTTTGTCCTCTTGTTTGCAGGCTGTGGCTATTGTTTAATTCACCCAGCCCAAACAATGCCAGCCCAGAACACAGCCTAGCATGGCAAGTCTCAACAGACTTGAGACAAACACTGTGAAAACACCATTTTGAGCTTTCTTTAGGTGGAAGGATAGCAGCTCCTTTACAAGACAGCAGTGAAAACTACTGCTTTTGCTTTTTACACTTGATGAATTTCTTATGGAAAATTTGGAACTCAATCAAACACTGACTGTGCTTCAGAAGAAGAGACAGTGGTGTTGGCATTTACCCCCATGAGACCAGTCTCAAATCAAATCACTCAATACAGAAAAGTGCTGCACGACACTGACAGATCCACAGCATGTTTAATGTAGCAAACCCTCTGTCTAAAGCAGAACACTAGGGTACAAAATGTAAAAGACAAAACCTGCAAATTTTCTTAAAGCTGTACAGTTCACCCAGCTAATTAAAAAAGGAAGGCTCTGAGACATTCCACTACACACAATGTAAGAATCCAACAAAGTAACCATGGATCAGTCCCTGCCCCAAAGAGCATGAAAAATAGTAAAGTGAAAAGTGGCAAATGGGTGTAAAAAAAGCAAGCAGGCAAAAAGAGCTAAAGAGACCAATAAAGAGACTGTATTTTTTCTTAATTCATTATCTAGCAGCAGGAAGTCTTTTAAAAAAATCTGAAAGTAAGGTGACACTCACTGATCTGATCTGGAGATGACTGTCCTCGGTTTACAAGGTCCAGAACACAACTTCCATACTATTGATCAACACCGTGCTGCAAAAATATGTTTCTCTAAGAAAATCTCTTGGCAAAACTTAACAGAGGATAAGCTTTGAAATTAATAAATGTGCTCTTTTAGATTATGTTCTTTAAGTATAAAGATCCCGACACGATTTCCATATTCTTGTAGCCAATTCCTCTTGGACTTGGGAGAGGAATTTTAACACTTGGAAGCTTTGATACACTTGCCCAGAGAACAAGCCACTACAATATCACTGCTCCCTCCCAAGATTCAGGTCAGTGCATTTAAACAACAGAGAGTGTCTGTAAATTAAGAGTCAGTTAAGTACTCATAAAAGAGTAGTTTAGAAGTTCCCTGTGAATTATGAAGACAAACAACACTATGAGAAAAGAGAGAGGTATTCTGAGCGTGGCCAGTGGTAACTGTTTTCTTCAAAGGCAACATCAGCTGGGGATCCTTCACCTAGAAAGCAGAAGTTTCAAACTGACTGGACTATAAAAATAATTTGGAAGAAAACAAATGTCAAGCAACTAGGTCAGCTTTCCTTAAAAGCAAAGGCTTGTGTCCATTTATACACAGGCATTATGCAGCACAGGATAGGTTTCTGTCTCTTTCAAACAAAAACAATCCTGAGCAACATTTGATTTCTCCTCCATGAACCCCACACTCCAAACAACATAATCACCAGCATCTAGAAAGGTTTTGATGATTGAACAGGCATATGCAAACACACTGAAAGCACATAATCAATTAAGATTAACCTGGTTGTAAGCTGCGTAATTGGAAGCTAAATGGCACTAATTTATTTGTGGCAGACAAGAAATTGGCAGTCCCAGTTGGATTTTAAAGTATCACATGTAATCTGATAAGTCATAGTCACAGAAGTCATTAAAATTGCATGCTCAAAATTTTATTTGCCCGGGTGTCTTTTCACAAGAGGACTTCAAGCATCTCCAATTATTTAATCAAATTTAAAGACAACCAACAGCTTTTGATACCCCTATTACTATGACTAACCTATATTATTTCTTCCATTTATCTCACAGTAACCCTTCTTTATTCTCTTATCACCTTTAAGAACTGATAATTAATAATAGTGCATCAGTTCTTTAAATACTCTTCTGTCTTCTTTTTGAAAAATATGGGTGTATGAAGAAGAAGCAGTCCTTAATTCCAGTCACAGTTTAAGACTATGCACAGTCTGGGCTCTCACCATTCAAGTTATGACCCTTGCAAGTCATTATTTGCTAAATAGTTTCACCTGAATTGAAGCATGGAAGCCAAATTTATATTCTGCAATTTTAACACATGAAGAAATATGTAGAGAACGCAATATTCTGTGTAAGAAACTAAAAAAACTATGCTGTATGTGCACATGGTTTGGGTTTTTTGTTTGTTTGCTTTTTTGTCCTTACCGCAAGGAGGATATGTCTCTTGAATGCATTTGGAGAAATCTCAAGAATTTAAAGTTTTAAAGTCGAATAAAACCTTTTATAAACCACTTACAACTGGAAGTAATCTTCAGAATGCTAAGCATCTAAATACATAGCATTCAGCTTTATGAATCAGCATGAAATTATCCCTACCCTGTATGATTGTATTTCCATGAACAAGAAGAAAATGAAATTAAGGCTCATAGCCATGACAATTACATTAAGTTCTCAGCCTGATTTGGGAATGTTCTCTCACCACCGAGATCTACATGAAATCCAATTTCCGTGCAGTTCTTTGCATTTATCGTCTTGGCACTCTGCAAAGCAATGTTACTACTTTCATGCAAGGAAAAAAGATGAAGCACAAAATATCCTTAAAACTTTCTCCAAAGTTCTGTGGAGTTTGACAAAACAAGAACTTGAAGTCAGCGCCCAAGATCATCAGCTGAATGCCCCAGTCATGGGCTGCCTTTGCTCCACAGATGAAACCCGTACCAGTCACTCATTCAAACATGATCAAGTAAGATAACAACTGAATGCTCAAAATGTTTTCAATGTAGCACTCCTGTGTCTGTGAGAAACCTGGAAAAGAAATGGTTTCCTTGTCTTGCAGCTTCCCAGGCAAGATCTGAAGCCCACCTCTACTGACAACCACACTGCAAATCCCAAAGGCTTCCAAGGATTCAAATTAAAAAGTAAGTTCTTTCTCTCTTATAGCAAGCAGCTCTGATGCACAACTCATTTATTGTCTGACTGACAGCTTCCTCTAGACAGCATTCACCACCTTCTGTTGTGGAACCAAGGCTGTAATCAAGAGTACTCTGGTACTCCTACAGGTGTTAATACAAGCTTGTGTTCTTAAGTTATGTTTTATAAGCAACACCTAGAGACCAGGCAAATCTGTGCATGTTCCTGACTACTTGTTTGAGCAAAGAAGTTACATTATTAGTTATCCATCCATTCACCAATCCATCCATCCATCCTTCTTTTCATGCCAGTTCTATGTACATGCACTTTGTAAAGCTATTGCTAAGAACTGTGGTCCAGGCAAGACGGACAAAGCCAGTGTCACTTACACAGGGACAAAAAACTGATTACATGGAATGAAGCTGTTGTTTTACTAGAAAACTTTGAACCAAACTGGGACCTGCAGGTCAAGATGCCTGCAGCTAGATTTGTCAATAAAGACTCTTTATTTTGGTCCCAAACCTGAGACAGATTTTCCAAAAGATCATGCAGGTCTTGGAAAGGAAAATGTATATGAACAGCTTTTAAATATATTGTTTTGAACAACCTTCACAACAGCAATTCAATACATCAGTTGAAATCCTGGCAATAGCACAGGATTACCAAGCTCTGGTTAAAAAAAAAAACCAACAAACTAACATTCTCTACCACCCATACTACAAAAGACAGGAGTTTTTAGTATTCCAGTGAAAATGAAGATAAAACAACAAATGGAGGCTACAGCAGCTTAAATTATAAGTATTTTTCCTCTGACTACCCACATCACTCAAAGAAAACCTCACTTACTGGATAAACAACAAGTACCTGACTATTCCCCTCTTCTCACATCTTAACAAGCTCAGCAGTACTTATGGCATTAGAATAGGATCAAAAATTCCTCTTCATCCCTGAGGGATGATAGCAGCAAGCATGGATCACAAAAATGGGGTAAGCAACTGCCATCTACACATTGCTGGTTCAGTGTACAACTACAATTCATTTCTAATGTTACATGATGTTCAGAAACCTTAACTGCCTTCTAGTTGTAGTAGCAAATTCTGCTTTTTGTCATGCACCTAAAGGAAGTAAAATTGGACAAGTGTGTCAGGGCAGAAAATGATTACAAAAGAACTGTAGAACTGGCACTGCAGGCATGAGTTGGCCTGCAGAATCTTAATTACAGTTGATACTCAGAGAAGGAGAAACACCTTTTCCTTACAATACTAGACTGAATTTAAGAGAATATTTTTATTGCCAAACATACCAAATTGGTATGAAAGTTAGTTACAAGTGGCACCATGGGATTCTACACTTACAAGGCCTAAAATAATTAATAAGCATCAATCACACACAGATAAAACCAGTATCAAGAGGCTGGTAACAGAGAGCAGAAGTGGGGAACAAGGACTCAGAAGTGTCTTTTAATAAGGACTCACAAAGGAACCTATACAGAAGGTGTCTATACAAACAGTATGTACACACACCTCTTAGCCAAGCTGCCAGAAAGAGCTGTGGTTTCTCAGCAAGATGCTCCTTATTTTTATTTATTGTCTTTAAATGTGAGACTCCTAGACAGAAGTTCACTGGCAAATGACTGAAGGCACACAGCACTGTATTTATTTTGCATAGACGTTTGTTCTCCAGATTGATTGAAACAGCAAAGTACACAACTGCCCACAGAGCAGCAGAAACTGGCTCTGAGCATTCTAGTTAGCAGGTATTTTGGAACTGAGGAGTCCCCCCACGCAGCCAACGGAGCTTAGAGAAGCAGGAAGTTATATCCCTCCCCAAATATGCTGAAGCACAGCGTGGGACTGAAGATCAAGCTCCTTTGGATGTCTTTTTTTTTCTACATCTTTTCCAAACAGCTGCAATATCAGACTTGTTTGCTGCTCACAACTTCTCCAAAGAGCAGCAAATACTGTGGCAAATTATCTTGCAAATTCCACTGTCAACCATTGGATTGCAAAGATGATTTCTAAACATCATTTACTCTCACCAGGGAGTGCTACTGACAAGAAGTCAGGAGCAGAGCAGCAGCAGCCTGTGAGCTCACGGACAGCATTGACTCACTGCACATTAGCACTGAGTTTATCTTTGAGCACATAACTGCCACAAATGCATTCTATGTACACTGAAGTTTAGATTCTGGTTCAGTGGCTTCTACTCCCTCGGGGAAAAAAATTAAAAGTCTAGCCTTTCCAGGATCTAGTGAGGGGGGGGTGTGTTTTTTAAAATGATGTGCATATTATAGCCTGTGCATATCCAAAGAAAGATGGAGCTGCCTGGCCCAAGAAGCATTTCCTCTCTGATTTTGGGACTAAATCTAGGTCATGACAGCTGTCAGCAAACATGGGTGCCCATCTTTAGAAAAACTTAGGAGCCATCATATAACTGCATGCGATATGCAAAATAAAATTCAGCAGTTCTAGCAGGAAGAAAAAGGTTCAAACAGACATAGTCTGTGCAGGTGAGAAGTGCTATCTTTTGGCAGATCTTTATCCTTCTGGAACACTAAACTGTCTTAATTTTGAAACAGAAACAAAATGTAACTAAATAGTATTTCTGACATCCAACACACTGAAGAAGAATGCCAGATGTGAGTTGTGCATTCAGGACCCTTTCCCAGCATTCTTCTTCATGTAATTACACAGATACACTGAAAACAATCACGCAAGAGGTTCTCAGAGTAGCTTTTGTACCAAGTCCAAGTTAGTTAGCTTAGATCAAACCACAATTCTCTTTACTTATTCTTTTTGCGACTGGGATAAGCAAATGTTTATCTTTTGTAATGGCTCACCCACAAAGCTTTTACGTGGAGATGTATCGTGAACTTATGCTGCAAACACATACTGTGCATGCACAATACACGTTACAGAGTATGATATTATTAAGGGCCTTAAGCATAAACAGGCACATAAACACAATCAAGGACAAAACCAAAGCAGAGCTTCTTTAGCCCTCTCATCATGCCAGTGAAAAAAAAAAAAAAAGGTAAAAAATAAAATCGGGCATTACTCAATCTTTGCTTAGAAATCAATGCCAGGGGCTGTCTGTGCCCCCTGCACTCGGGACCGAACACATCGCTGGGGCAAACCCTACGAAGGAAAGCGTCACCAGACACCTACAAATTCGAGAACCGGTGAAAAATGGGCGGCTCGTGTAACGCAGCCTCCCCGCAGACGCCTCTGCTGCTGCCCACGAGCTGCGGGAGGTCCCGAGCCAGCAACCACCACCCGGAGCTGCGGCAAAGGATGGAGCGGCCGGGCGTGGAGCGGGGCTGGGGCCGGCCAGCCCTGGCGGCCTCCACTCCCGGTGCTCCTTCCCCGCCCCGGGACGGGGCCGGACGTCCAGCGGG
>VZRN01001189.1:2289045-2304565 GCA_013397935.1 Dasyornis broadbenti
TGGCGGCTCGCGCCAGCCGCTCCCTCGAGCCGCCGGACCCCCAACATACACCCCCTGTGCTACCCCTCCCTGCCCGCTCTCACCCATCTGCTCCCGCAGCCCCTTCAAGGAGGAGGAGGAGGAGGAAGCGCAGGACGGGGGCGCCGCACTGCCCTCCGCCATCTTCAGCGCCGGGCCGCGGGAGTGCCGGGCGGGCCGCGGGGCGCGCGGCGCAGTGCGCAGGCTCCGCCCGCTCCCGCCCTGCCCGGCTCGGGGCGAGCTCGCGCGTCCATCCGGAGCGGCCGCGGGGGAGCTGTGGGCTCTGCCCTCGGGCTGCGCTGTCACAGGGACGGGGGCTGCTGCAGCGTGTCCGGCCGAGGGCAGCGAGCCTCCTCCAAGGAATGGAGAACGTGGCAGATGAGCAGCGGTTGAGGGAGCCTTGGGTCTGCAGGAGGCTCAGGGGGACCTCATCGCTCCCTGGCAGGAGGGTGTGGTGCGGTGCGGACCAGTCTCTTCTGCCGGGATAAGACCAGAGGAAACGGCCTTAAACGGCGACGGCAGAGATTCAGATTAGCTATTAGGAAAAAAAAAAAAAAATCACTGTTCAAGTGATCAGGTATTGGAATAGGCTGCACAAGGATCTGGGGGAGTCACCGTCCCTGGAGGTGTTTAAGAGGAGTCTGGATCTTGCGCTGGGTGACGCGGTTTAGAATCATAGAATTGTCAAGTTTGGAAGAGACCTTCAAGTCCAGCCATCCACCCTAATGCAGCCGTCAAATGACATCGCCCAGCGCCAGATCCAGAAGCCTCTTAAACACGCCTTTGGTTTTGGGATTGAATATTTTATGAATTTCTGCCAAAGGGGCCGGTAAAACTGGCTGCCCCACAGGAGCCATCGTGGTCCCCCATGGGCCGGTGCTGAGGGGAGCCCAGCATCGCTGGCTGGCTCCGAGTGGGACGGGCACAGGACAGCTCCGCAAATACCTCACAGGCCAGGGGTAATTTGTGTCTCCACAACAACTGCAAATGTTATCCCATCACTGCAAGGTGATTGGAACTGGGTGATCTTTAAGGCCCCTTCCAACCTAAACCAGTGTATTATTAACGATGACTTGCCTTCCAATAGAGAGCTCTCAAGGAGAGATGCTGCTCTAGTTGGTTATCAATAAATTCGGGAATAATCTGTTCTCATTTTGCCTCTGGTTTTACACTCTGAGAAGAGTGAGAATAAAACAGCATCCATGGCCATATTAAAGTGGGCCTGGTGCAGGAAACTCCCTTTGTAATCATGAACAGAAAGTTTGCCTGCAGTGGGCCAAAAAATTATGCCATAAATGATGAATGCAGAAACAGTAGCAGTAAGATAAGGTAGTATTTCAAGAGAACAAAAAAGGAACCTTTTAAATATTCCAAGCAGGGCTCCATTTTAGCTTGAATATTCAGACCACAGACTTGTCCTGTTCTTTGTTTCTTTTTTTTGTTATGTTGGCTATATGTGTGCACAGAGAATCCTTTATCTGTTGTTTCCTTTCAATGTTAAGAGAATGGCAATTATTAGTAGTATTATTTAAAGCAAAAGGGCATCTAAAGGGGAAAAAACCCCAACACATTCAATGCCAAATTTCCCAGGTTAATATTTATAATTTATGGTAATAACACCTTGCCACTTAGTAATCTCCACGTCCTTTATACACATGCTGAAATTAGATTTCACCATTCCACTGAGAGACATTCAGATGTTATCCTCATTTTACAAAAGAGAAGACTGAGTCCCTGAAATCAAAGTCTCTGGTTATGTCATGAACAAAGCAGCACAGCAAAAAAAAACCTGGCCCACATTTCTTGATTCCTTTTTCTGTATCCATGTCTTTTTCCGTCTTGCTTTAATCAGCAGATATCAGAAAATATCACCAAAATGGTTTGTGTTGATTCTCAAAAGCATAAAGTACAATAGGTGTGGTATGAAAAAATGGTCAAACTACCTGATAGAATGTAATTTTTATGTTTTGCAAGCCCCAAAATAATGTGTAGTTATGGGTCTGTACTTTCCATATCTGTAATAACCAAGTCCTCATTAATGTTTTGCGATGCCTCTGGATTTTTATTAGGTTACATTTATTTTCCTTAACTTTCCCATTTCTTTAACACATTGTGCAATAAAAGGGGTTAGAGTCTATTTATATATTTTTGTTCCTCTGAGAAGGATGAGACAACTGGCATGGGAACAATCACTCTGAAGGGGACGCTTGCAAACAGAATAGACAACTAAAATTTATTTTCAAATGAAATGGCATTTTCTTTCCATTTCAACAGACGCATATATGAGTGGTCTCACTGTTTGCAATTTGACACACCTGATATTCTGCACATGCAAAGCTTCAGAGTAGAAGGTATGAATTATAGGAAGGAAAATAAACCAAGTGTTGCACACTCACGATGTTTGTGGTGGTGCAGTGGAAGCTGTAAAGTTAAAATAAAAAGGCCAAGCACATATAAATTCATGAGACATAAAAGGACTCTTGAGGTAGAAGTGGGGCATTGTCCCTCCCTGCTCTCCATGTATCTACATACTGCTTGATAAGCATATCTTTTATCTTTAGGCACACAGGAACTGAGCTGAGAAAATCTGCCCCAATGTGGAAAATGTGTTATCTTTTTCTCTGATGAGCAGTTTAGGAATGTTTGAGCTAATGTTGCAGCAATTGCAAATATAACATCCATCTTACTTCCTTTTAAACTTTGTTTCTCAGATTTTCAGTTCAGTCGTGCAATTACTGCTTATACATTTTTAGTGGAACTTCATTAAAATTTTGACCTCGTGGTTTCAGAAGCACTTGGAATTGCCTTTCAATTTTGCAGCATTTGCAGGTTTGATTGCAGTAGCTGATTTATTCTAATCCTTTAAAGACTGTCCTTTTTTCCATGTCCCTGTGGAAAAATGAGTAATTTAATTTTACAGTCATTTTCTCTGTCCTTTTAGTTTTCATGTGATAATTTCTGACAAATCTTTCAAAACTGTTTTAGGCCGAATCGCTGATGGGTGCATATTGGCATTATGAGATCAGAATCAATAGAACCCTGGCACTGCATGCAATGTGAGATTCTAGGGGGTTATACTATCTATTACAGTTTAAGGAACACTGAAAGTAGTTGAAATAATAGTCACTGAAATTAATCAGGTAGAAGCTTGCACGTGTGATGACCCACATGCAAAAAGAAATGCTCAGAAAATACCTAAGTCACTGATAGATCTGGGGAGGGTGTTAGAGGAAGAAGTACTCACCTATTAATTTATTCCTTACCCTGTTTCCCAAAGTATCCAGTGTTACACAGCATTAGATGATGTGCTTGTCTGGACTCAGTCTGAAATCTGGTATAATGGTTTTTATATTTTAGTTCAAGAAAACAGCCCCCAGATTTTCTGTGAGACTACAGGTCGTAATTGCTTTAGTCATTGAAGTATCTAACAGTAAAATGTTTGTGTGTATTCAGCTTTATTTCTGTCAGGGTCTTGCTGAGTAAGAGCTAAAACAAGAAACCAGGGGAATGAAATGTATTTGTATATTTATATCAATGTGTAGGATTTTGAAAAATTATGAACAAGTATTACAAAATGTTCTAAGTCCGAAAGTGTAAGGCCTGTATTGTGACAGATTATAGTGGGTTTCCTGTGGTGAATGAAACTGCTGTGGCTGATGGAAAGAAAATTGGTGGCATGAAAATTACTGTAGCTGCCCAATCTTCTTTCCAAATGGGCTTTAACTGCACATTTTTGTTTATTACTCTCCTGCTGGGACGAATACATGCAACCTTTGGTGTTACTAATACATCTGTACCCTAAGAACCTCATTTCTCAGCCGTGGCTCAAGTTCCCTTGTATTTATCCGGGTGAATAATTTTTTAGATGTGAAATTATTAGACAATATTGCCTAATAGAAGAGATACACAATCCAGTCTTTAGTTTGTCCTTGGCCCAGTATGTTTATTAGTTACCTGGATGACGGAATGGAAGGCATTCCTGTAACATTTGTATGCGCCACTGATATGGTAGAGTACAAGCTTAGAATTCATAATTACCTTGAAAGTTAGAAATATGGTCCAGGAGAAGATGAGGGTACATAGGGACTGAGGCAAGATAAAACATTTAGACAAGAACAATTCAGTGCAGAAAGGCACGACAGAGGACAGCTTGCTAAATAGCAGATAGAGCAGAAAATAATCTGGGATGTCACAAGCTGAGCATGAGTCAACAGAGGCCTGGTGTTGTGAAAAGGGAAGCGCCCAAGAGCAGGGACAGAGGGTGCGCTCTGGGACACACAGCCCTCTGCTCATCAGCAGTGCTGGGGATCCACAGAACCACTCTTGGGGTGCTGACTGAGAAGATACAAGATAGCTGGGGAGCATCTAGAGGAAGTCAGCAGAAATAATGAGAAGATGAATGAAGAAAGTTAAAGAATTGGATTTTTTTTTTTTCAGTCTAAAGAAGAGGTAAATGAAGGGTGATAATTTGCTTTCTTTGAAACAGAGAGAATAAAAGGCAATAGACTTGATTTTAATCAGGACAGAGTTTTCCATTTTAAGGAAAAAAATTAAGTGGTAGGGATAGGGAAGTATATTGGGATAAATTGCTGGGGAAGCAGTAAAGCTCCAGCATGGGGGATCTGTGTCTGGATGAGTGTCAACCCAGAAAGGCAGGTCTGATCAGAGGGACCCCATGACCTCTTGAGCTTTGTCCCAGCTCTGTGCTTCTGGCATCTCTCGTGCGTTTTGGGACTATTGGCCAGAACTAGTATTATTCACTGCAAGGGCTGCAGAACTGCCTTCTAAAATTAGACAGAGTGTTCTAAGCAGTGACAAAAGATAAATGAGTTCAAGGGAAGAGATGGTGGTCATGTGGCTGCTTGGTTGGCTGGCAGAAAGGGTTTGATGCTTCAGAGCATGACACCAGTTCTGTATCTGAGATCATCCTTTCTGTATAATAGTTTAGTAAGGGCAGCAGACCAATTTATACAAAAAGAATTAAGTGAGAAAGAACATGCACATGTAACATATGGAAACAGATCCACTCCTTTCCTATCTGCCATCCTGTGCCTGCCCACCAGTTCTCACCTCACAGAATTCTCCTATGTGTTGTCTTAGAAAACATATTCCCATACAAATTTTAGTTCTTGCAGGGGTCAAAACAGGGCTAAGTCTGTTCTCACCGTCTCTTGTCTTTTCAGTGTTTATGTATCTGCTTATTTATTCTGTGGCTTTCCATCAAGCATAAGCACACTCTGAGGTTGGCAGTTGCTGTATTTATGTGTATGGGTGTGTCTGGGAGGTTGAACACACTAAAGACAGTAAACAAATAATTGTAAATAATAAAAGTTAAGCTCTTAGGCCAATTCTGGTGAAAGTGGCTGCCTAACAGTGTGTGTCAAAGCTGCATCTGTTCAACCAAACTGAGGTGCTCTGTGCTCAAGTTCTCACTCCATGTGTCATCACTGGCTATTTATTTGTGTTGCCACATGGCCTAGGAGCCTGCAAGGAATAGTGGCTAAACACAGACTACAGTAGGCTATTCCCCATCCCTACGAGTCCAAACCTGGTCCTGAGTTTGCTACAGGAGCTGTAGAGCAGCTGGCTAGTTTTAAAAATAATTTTCTTACTTGTTTCCCTTCTGTCCTGCTCTGATTTGGAGCAGTGCATTCCCCAAAGAAAAGATTAAAGGGAATCAGCTCAGTCAATTTTCTTAAGGTACAAATCCCATCACACTGAGTCATTGTACAAATTCGGCACTGGCTGTGCAGATTCCAGCATCCCTTTGCTTACAGCACAATCTGGTAATTATTACTAAAGCATTTGTAAATTATCCAGAATTTTGATGTGATTGCTGTCAATGGCACTAGGTAATATGATTTCAACAAGCTAAACACTGATATGGTAATCCTTATCAGTTCTAACACCAAACAATTTAATCTTATCACTGTGTGCTGATGAGATAATACATTCCAGTAGTGGCTTTTTATGAATATTTTATTGTGCCAAGTGGTGTTGAGCTAAAACACCAATATGGTGAGGTATAGTATTTTGTTAGCAGTGCTGTGCATCTGACTGAGAGGACATTTTTTGAAAACTCTTAAATGACTTCTCAAATCTATGTAATGATCTAAAAATCCATCTGATTGATCCCTGCCTAGAACTGAGCATTTATGGGACATTTGAGAATACAGAATAATTTTGCAGTTGTTTGAGCAGGAAAATATTTCTAAGTAACTTAGCACTGCTTAGATGTTTTTCTTTGTAACAGCTCAAAGGTCACTGCTTTTGAAAGATTGGTTGTCTAGGAAGTCTCCTTGGACAAAAAAGAAGAACAGTCAGTCATGCAAATTTTATTATGTGCAGAGCTCCTTGGCAGAGAACAGGAGAGTCCCTTGTAACTGCCTCACTGCCTTTGGAAAAAGCAAGAATAAAGAGCAGGTTGTAGTGATGATGAGGAGGGTTCTTAGCACAAGGACAGAAACTTGGTCTGAAGTGTCTGCTTCCTCAAGCTGATGTAAGATGTTTGCTTGGCGATTGAAGAGTGGCTCTGCCTGCAGTAAAAATGAGATTTGTCAGGAATAGCTCCCATTTCCCAAACTCTGTGTAGATATTTTGCTTCATAGAGCCACCTGTTCTTCCTGCATTTCCTGACAGGCCTGGATTTAATAGCCTCGTTACATTGTCTGGATTCCCTGCAGAGGTTTGGTACAGGCAATGAGCTGCCTTTGGCCAGCCGTTCCCATTCCAAAGGAAAGTGAACTCAAGCCAACCCTGGAAGTGTTGGCTTGACTAAAGGAAAGTGAACTCAAGCCAACACTGTCCCACTCAAACAGGGTCAAAGGAGGAAGGAGGGAAAATGGCTTTTCAGCAGCAGCACCAAAAATCCACCAAAAAGCCATTATTGATTTTATGATTTCACTTGATAGCTGGAGCTAATTTAATCCAGATTTTAACTTTCTGCAGTATTTTGGCATGTACCTACCTGAAAATCCCTCATTTATCCCAATGCCTTCTAGCTGTTGTTTCAAGCAGTTTATAAGGGGAGTCAGCACTAACAAGTTGTATTTTAGGATCACTTCCTCCAGTTTGCTTTCCTCTCTCCCTAGGGTCAAAGATGCTCTTGGTGTGGGATGGATGCTGTTGGGGCTGCACTATAAGGGCCCATATGTGAATGAGGCACAGGGAATTGCTGGTTGCATTCACCATGCTGAGAAGCTGTGGTTCCATTTCTCATCTGGGAGTAATAATCTGTTAATTCTGCTACTGAATTTGCCTCTCCCTCATTCAATTAATCCAATCTTACCAAGTTCAATGTGGGGTAAAGGCTATGGGTCCGATTTAGCAGCATCAAGTAAAGTTTTCAGCTTTTGGATTACATATTAAATTTTAAAGACCAATTTCATACTGAAATAATATTTAGGCAAACAGAGAAGTTTCTTTCTTTAAGAAAAAGTATGTTGAGAAGAGCTTCAGCAGTGTAGTTGTTACTGAACTCTATGGTGTTCCTTCCTGTTCTGGCTTGGAGATTGCTGCTTTGGCAATGCCCACTGGCTCCTTACATGGCTTGGAAAGATCCTGGTCTCACAGGCTGCTACACCATAGACCCTACCTTGTCCTCCCATGAAACGGGCCCTCTGCTCCTGACCAGCTGAATGAACTGAAGTGGGATTCTGCACGGACAGCGGGAGGCCCCTGCCATGGTTTGGGACTGTAACACTGTGAAGCTCCTGTATTCCAGCACAGAAAGAGGGAAAAAGGAGATAAATGACTCCAGTGTTTGTTTGTTTGTTTTGCCTAAAGAAGGTTCTTTGTAAGCGTATTCCACATGAGGATTCTTCTCTCCACGTAAATAGATCCCTTGTGTCTGAATTTAAGTCTCTGTATATTGTTACTTGTGCAATGGCTTAGAAATACTTTGGAGGCATTATCTGGGAGCTTTTATGGCTTCTCTCACATATTTCCTCTGCCTCCCTGCTCCCACACATCCATGCACACACAGTGAGAGATGTAGGGTCAGATTCTGATCAGACTTTTGCTTATTTTACATACACAAAACTCTGGTTTTGCACTTTTTTATTTTCTGAATTTCACCCACAAATCCCTTTTGGACCCATTAGATAGTTCTTGGTACTTGGTACACTAATCCAACAAGAGCTGTGCTACTGAGGACCTCAGGCTCCAGAAGGAGGGATAACTGGCCAGATTTGGAGCTGAGAGTCTTAAAACACAAGCACCAGCCTATCTGTGGCCAATTTCCCTGCCTGGTGGGGTTGTTTTGTGAAGCTGTTACTACAGAATCACAGCAGTGCCATTTATTCTTGACACTGTGGATTGCATTGCAGGGACAGCCCTAACAAATTGCTTGCATCTGTCATGAGCAAGTTTCCCATTTGAGTTACACTTCATTTAAAGCTCTGACTGGTGGCATGGAGCAGGAAGAGAAAGGCCAGATGTTTCTCCTTGAGCATCTTCTGATTGTCTCTCCCTCAAAAGTTAACCATTCCATGGTTTCTTTGGCTTCACATTTTTGTTTAATATCAGTGTTAGGAAGTATTCAAGATTAAAATCTAAAGAACGCATTTTCTAGCTTTCTTAGCAGAACACATTTCAAAATGTGACTGCAACAGAATTAGTCTTTACTTCACAGAAAAAGGACATGTTCTCCACTTATGAAAAAGGAAATTAATTAGTCAAAATTACTGCTATAAAATGATCAGTTTTTAACGGGCGGGTAACAAGACGTTCCTGCATGGGCTATGTGAAGGTGGTATTTGCGAGGCCTGTCTATCTGGGTGAGTCTGTCTGTCTGTGTGGTATCTGGAGTTTTCAAAGTCAGAGACACAAATCATGTGGATGCTAAAAGTCTGGCAGTGCCACTTTGCCTGCAGAGCCAATCAGTGATCCAACCCCTCCAATCAGTCAGGGATGTGCTCTGCAATTAGGCCCCAGGTGTAGCTGTCAGTAATGAGCACTGGCTTGGTTCTTGAAGTACTGTGATTGTAAAATAATAGATAAGTTCCTCATGATGAGTAAATTGATGCTGTGGGCCATGGATTCAGCAACATGAAGGATTGTAGCCCCGCCATGAAATCCACTCTGTCCAGTCTGTTGCCTTCAAGATTTACATTTATTTACATCTTTGGCAAGGACAGCCAGAGTTCTTCCTTCTAGAAATTTAAGGGCCAAACTAGCAAGACATTTAAATATTTCTGAAATAAATGAGATGTAGTAGTAGCATGTAGGAATCCTTTAGATACATTTTGTGGCAATGCTGGATGATAAATGATATTATGTCCAGAAGAACCCTCCAGAGAGTAATTCTCTTCTATACCTGTGCACAGTGAACCAGGCATGACAGAAACCAACCACCAGAACACCCAGTACCCAGCAAAACAGCTTCAGTCAAGCACTGAGCAGATGCACTATGAGCTTTCCAAGGCAAACCCTTCACTTTCGGTACTCTCCAACCTTCATTCAGCTAACAGAAACCTCTAGGGCTCTGTTTTCTGGGAGTTAATGACTTTCAGTAAGACTACTATTAGCACAGGTCACAGCACTGCTAATGGAGTTTCCACTGGTTTCCTTGCCACGACTTCTGCTTTCACATGTGAAGATTTCTGTCTCAAGTCAGCAGTGGTGAGTCCTGAGTGGTTTGAAATCCTGTGGTGAGTGGCCTGGTATAAATGGCTGTGAGCACAGTGTGATAATACCCATGCGTGCATAAACTGGGCTGCAAGCATGTGGTTGAGGTTGAATGGTTTGTTCAGAAGAACAGAAAGAAAGAAAGAAGGGAGAGAAATTTGAAGAGCCCTGGAGATTCTCCTTTGCCTTACTGTGGTGATGCAGCACCTGCTTTGGTTTCTGAGATTCCCACCTCCAAGGTGTTCTAGCCCTGGATCAAGGCAGGAGCCTATTGCAGGAGCCCTTTGAAGCTTGTTCTGCTACAGGAAATGAAAAAGAAAGGAGCAGCCAGTGCCTCGGCAGGGCTGAGCATGATGTGCTGGCCAGCACTACTGGTTCTTCTTCTTATGACAACAACCTGCTCAGCCTCCCATGGCTGGAGCCTTGTCTTTTCTCAGGCAATTCCTGGGGGCAGGATTTTCAGCCAACCTGCACCCCACGGCCCAAGGGGGTATCCGGGCTGTGCAACTTGTGTGAAAAGAAGTTGCAACAAGTCGTTTCATGGCAGCACTTCAGCTGTACAAATTTGGCTGGTGAGTGGGTGGGGGAGTGGATGGGGGTGGGGGGTTTCCATTTGAAGTTTCATTTAAATACTGACATTTGCCAGTTGTTACTGTTCAGTGGCATCTGAGCAAACTTGAATATTTTGCTGTATCATACCTGAAAATATAACTCCTGTAGTTCAGACCTCAGGGTACTAAGTGTTGGCTGCTACTTACTTTTCAGAGGTAGTTCCTTATCTGCTTAAAGGTGATGCCATGAACCTCAATTAGTTAGTGCTTATACAGTGCTTTGAAATTATAAGACACTATTTACCTTTTAAGTATGATAATGTTTCTATAACATATTCTAACAAGTACATGCTCCAGTACACAGCTGCACACTCAGCAGTAGGCCAGAAATGCTTCCTAAGGGAAATAATCCAGGAGTTTCTGTTCCCATAGCACAAGGAAGTCAAGAAAAATCTTCATCAGCTTTAAATTTATAGTGTGTGTACCTTGAGAGCATGGAAAGCCCACATAAGAAACTCAGAGTACAAAAAGCTGCCAAATAAAACAATATTTGGTGTAGTACAAAACCTCTGCACAGTGTAGAGCAGGGCTGGAGGAGGATGGAGAGGTATAACATCATTGATTGCCAATTATTTCCTCCAATGTCCAGCCCAGGAGCTCCTGGTTGCTGGCAGTGTGCTGTGCAGTGCTGTAGATGTTCTTTTATTCTGATTTACTGAAGACAAGGATGAATCTGACTTCCTCATTTTGCTCTTCAGCCAGTGGTGCCAGTGGTGAATTAAATGCCTTGCTAAATTAATAAGTCATAATGGTTTTGGGCTGGGGCCAGGGAGCTGTCACTCTGTGCTTTGCATGCGAGCATGGCAGATATGTTATCCTGGGGATAGAGTGACAGCTCCAAAGGATGCAGTGAAATGCGATCTGGATCGGACGTACAGCAGCCAGTCGGGCCATCTGCGGGAAGGAACACCCAAAAAGGTAAGTGGCTCAGTTGGGAAATCCCCAACACCTTCAAAAACTCAAAGCACCTGGCCTGATAGTATGTAGGAGCTTACATTTGGCAAATTGGAGAGTTGTGACTGTGGCACTGAAGTTTTACAGTGATGGCAAGTGGTTAGGAATATGGATATTTAGTTTCTGTATTTTGTCCACTTTAGTCCTGGCTCTGTCCTTGGCTCACCAGATCAGCGTGGGGTGTGGATTAGCCAGAGCTGTCATGGAACAGGAGCTCTCTGGCGTGGTCTGAGCACGTGGCTCTTCAGACCTCACTGCTCAAAGGGTACCCTGGCCTTGCAACACCCACTTTGGTGTCCCTGTCTCTGAACTCAGCATAAAACAGCCCTGTGAGAGGGGTCTGAGCGCACAGCAGCAGCTCACACAAATCGGGATGATGGGATGAGATGTGGGTGGGACTATAGGGCTGGGGTAGGGGGCTAGTTAGTGACAGCCCTGCCAAGCTCTTGGCTTGCTATGGCTGTAATCCCACACTCACTCATGCCACTGGCTCCTGTCCAGTCCTCACTCTGGCTGGGGCTATCCATGCCTCACACCTCAGCTCCCACTGCCATCCCATAGGCAATGAGGATGGATGGGTGAACCACTGAACAGCTGGCCCTGGAACATGGGCTCACAGAGCTGCAGAGAGGCCAGGTGCAGCCACAGAGGGTCTGCAGAGCAGCAGACCATCTTTCAGGCGTTCAAAATAGCTTTAAAAGAACAAATATGCCTCAGAACTAAATGCTTGGTGCCACCTGCAGAAATAAAAGGAGAACTACTCATGCCTGTTTGCTGCTTTTCTGACAAACAGCTCAGTTCCAGAGAGAAGTGGTACAAGCACAGAGCTGTCGTCTGCTTTCAGATTTCATCCTGCTTTCATGGGACTATTTTCCTTAAAAGCCTCTGATGCAGCACAGCCTTTCAGAAATCATACACTTGAGCACACTGCACAGCTGAACACTGGAAATGAAAGAAGGTGCAAGCCTGTGTGGAGTGACTAAATGTAGCATACAGCACAAAAGGATGCTATGTAATAGCTGATCTGGAATTTGGCTCCAGTGGGCTGTGGCAGAATGGAATAAATCAGGAATTATGAATACTTCGTGTCAGATGGAGGGTGCATGGACTGCAGAGTTGGTTAAAGCTGGTGGTTTACTTATCCCTGGGATCTTGGAAACTGAATAAAAAGACCAATTACCACCTATTTCTGTAAAGAGAGGTGAGGGTGGATGTTTCTCTTTGGTTTCCCAGCCAAAACAATGGGCTGCATGTCAAAGCTTGTACTTGCAAAGGCAGAGGGTAGCGGATTTGGGTGGTTTGTGTGTCAGTGAGAAAAGGAGTCATCTAATGCACTCCTGAGAAAATAGGAGGAGAGACTGGGGTGTAATGACCCTGGCTTGGAAACGGTGAATAGAGCTTGGTGCTCTTCTGTACTTGGTGCTCTTCTGTGTTCAAGGAAACAAAGTTCAGTGTTGTTAAATATCTGACTTTTTTTCAGCTTTTCTTCCCAATGGGACCAATCCAGTGAGGCCCTGGTTAATACCTGCTATAAATCAGCTGAACATACACATTTCTGACTCAAGCAGGGTCTCCTCCCCTTCAATTATCACTTCTTCTCATGTACAAACATTAAAGCAAAACTGAATTAGAAATGAGGTGGAAGACCATAATTAAAAGCTTGCTTCAGTTCCCAAATGCCCTGAGCAGAGCAGACAGGACGGTTGGAGGGACTGCAAAGGTACATCCCTTCAGCAGGGGTCAGATCCAGGTTTAGATTTAAGCATCTCCTGGGCCCCAGGAATTCCAGGCACACTTTTGGCCACAGCTTGTTTCTGCCCAGAGCAGTGTCAGGCTGGATGGGGTGCTCCTGGCAGAGAGGCTTCTTTGACCATTCCTGAGGATGGGTTAGACCCAGGAGCAGCACAGGTTGGAGTTCTGGCAGCACAGATGGCAATGGCATAAATGTCACTGCAGTCAAGTGTGGCTTTTCTTCTTTCAGAAATAACATTTTACTGAATGTGTAGGGAGGTCTCTTATTTAAGCCTTATTCTCCATAGTCTAAGCAAGGTCCTTGCCCTGAAATGGACAGGGGCATTTTTCCTTAAAGCAATGCTACTGTAGCTGGTAAATCCCAAACTCGTTCTTTACCTAAAACCAGGGCTTTTTTGTTTGTTTGTTTTTCCTGAAATAATCTTGGTTGGCACAGGACATCTTGTTTCACCTAATGGAATTTTAGTATCCCTTTACAGCAAAATATAAACTAATATTAGGACAGTTTTAGGTGATAGTTAATGTAAACTAGTGTAGAAGACTGCCTTGAAAACCAGTATATACAATATTTATATTTATGTATATAGCTTTAATATGGATATTAGGAACTTTTTTTTTCACTGAAAGGGTAATCAGACATCAAAATGGGCTGCCCAGGGCAATGGTGGAATCACCATCCCTGAAGTTCTTTAAAAAATGTGTGCATGTGGCACTTGGAGACATGGATTAGTGATGAACTTGGCAGTGCAGGGTTAACAGCTGGACTCAGAGATCTTTTCCAGCCTTAACAATTCCAGCCTCTATGATTCTCTGATATCCTCCAGGCATCTGGTGAAAATGAAAAGATAGCAAAAAGCTTCCATCCCTTAAGTCTGTTTCTCCTATTCTGACAAGACTGTTTATGTCAATATGATTTCAGTAATATTTCAAAACAGAAATCTGAATTATATTGAATAAGTTTATATCTTCATTAATATTTTTTTTTAGGATCACTAAAATACAACCTTTCTCTTACTTCAAGACTTAACAGTAATTAGACAACTGAAAATGGAAATGATTCTGAGAAAAGGCATAAAGAGATCTCTGAGATGGTAGTATTGATTTTACAAATACACAGTGTAATCCTGTTGCTATTTTAAACAGCCTGCCTCAACTAAAAAAGGAAAAAATATCAGAAAATGTAGAAAATATGAAGAGGAAGTACTGCAGAGTGAACCCAGAGGATTGCTCAGAGAGGAAATGACTCAGGCAGTTGCTAAGTAAAGGCAGTTGCCTATTTACAGAGGAATTAAAAGAGTTAAAGGAGAAATTCCCAAACAAAATATCCTGAGCAGAGTGTGGATGGCATGAGGATGCACTTAGAATAAATGTATCTGAGTGAAACCACAGAATTGCCTGAGGTTTGCCCTGTGCTAGCAGGGATAAAACAGCCACAGCCATGAGGAGGAATCAGAAGCCACAAGACAAACCCTTCCAGCCTCAGCAGACACTGGTGATGTGGGCACTGTTGTGCTGTGGTCTAGGTGAAGGAACCCCTCTGGCAGCCGGGACATGAGCCCTGCCCATGCCCAGCCCCGGGGCCCCTTCTCCCAGCATGGTGGTGAAGGTGGGTTGAGACATTGTTGAAGAACATTCAGCTGCTCTGGCCTTCATCCTTCCATCCTTCAACAGGGTCCCATCTTCCTTTTTCTCCCTGCACAACCAGGTCTAGTGGGAGGAAGCAATTTATATCCACTTATGGGTGCTACGAGTCTCACCCTATTATGTGTAACTGGAAAGCTTTTACACGGTTTTTGTTCATATCTAGCGAAAATGTTATTGTTGCTTTAAGAAGTTCCACAGCCACAGGGAATGAGAAAAGCAGTGATGATGTGACACGCTGAATTCAGGCTGTGGAAAAAATCTCAGCTATGGCACTTCGCTATTTGACTTCCTGTGTGTTGAGGGTTAGGTTTTTTCAGGGAATTTCTTCCTGTTTGTTGTCAGGGAGATGGTAAACAGACAGCGATCAAGAGACAAAAGAGGAAGCCGGGTGCCTTGACATACCGTTGAAATGATTCTGGGGGACAGGGAGGAACGGGGTCGTTTTGGCAGTTTCTGAACTGGGAATAGTCAGTCTTTGTCCGGCTTCGGAGGGAAGACGGTTGTGGGTTTTGGGTGCCGGATTTCTCCTGCTCAGAGAGAATCACTCAGCTGCCGCGCTGCTCGGGGCCGGGGGCGGGCAGCGGCAGCCACAGAAGGCGGCACCGCGGCTCTCCCACTCGCAGTACCGCGGGCTGCAGCACTGTATGAAACGTGCAAAAAGTGTAAAAAGCCCTGGGGCATGCATGCGCAGTGCCAAGTCACTGTGATACGCACATTTCTCGGTTGCTGCGCCGCTTTTTATTTGCAGGTGGCACCCGCGAGGCGTTCGAGTCACTGCACACGCGCTCATTTCGTGGCTGCAGTATCGCCTTTAGCCTGCAGGCGACAGCACCGAGTCATTGCAAAGGGCGCACAGGCGCCTCTTCCCCGGGGGCGGCTGCAGCACACTAAAATATATATATAAATATAAATAT
>VZRN01001196.1:6761-19456 GCA_013397935.1 Dasyornis broadbenti
TCGAAGGCAGGGCTGAAGTTGTTCGTTCGGAAGTTGTTGACGCTCTCCGGGAAGGGTGGCACGTGCTCCTTGTAGGGTGCCGGGAAGCCGCCCATGCCGGGCAGCTCCGAGGAGCCCGAGGGCCCGTTGTCGAAGGCGCTCCCACTGCTGCTCAGCTCGAACCAGCCTGCCCGGCTCCCCTCGCGCCCGTGGCCCCGGCTGCCCTTGCCCAGCACCCGGATGGACTCCACGGTCTGGATCGGCTCCCCTGACATGCCCCGGCTCGAGGCGTTGTGGTAGCCCAGCGTCTCGATGGGAGCCCCCTTCTCCTCGGTGCTGTCGGGCAGGTCCAGGCAGGAGGAGGAGACGCGGGTCTCGATGCGATAGTGCTCCTCCGGTGGCTGCGGCTCTCCCTTCACGGCCCCAGACAAGCTCCCCACCTCACCGGAGCTGCTTTTGGGAATCTGCCCAAAATGCTTCTCCTCGGAGGGCTTCCGAGAGGCATTTTTGAGCATGTTCTTGAACTCAATGGTGGAGGTGGCAGAGATGGAGGAACCCATGGGTTTGTCCCCACCCGCCGTGGGTGCTCGGCCAGCGGGGCTTGGGAGGGCGTTTTGGGGAGAGAAGAGCGAGCGGTGGGGAAGCGCGTGGGGCGAGTCCGAGTATTGCTTCTGCGGGAGGCCGGGTTTGGCCAGGGTGTTTTGGTTGGAGTCCGGCGTGAAGAACACATCGTTCTTGCTGGGCGAAGGGGAGCCGTCTGAGGCCGAGTCCTTCCCCCTGCGGCCGTAGCTCCCGAACATCCCTGGGGACGAGGCCAGCGGGTCGCAGCTCTCACTCTGATCCAGGATAGACCTCATGGCCGGGGGGAAGGAGGGCTTCACGCCAAATTCCTGCGACCGCTGACCATAGCTGGACAGCACCGGCTGGTACTCGGCAGAATCTGGGAGTTTACTCGATTTCAGGATAGACTTGACTGGCTTCTTCTCCAGGTTCAGCATGGCCGAGGGCGGTGGCCCAGAGTAGTCGAAGTCGCGGTAATCTTCATCTTCTTGGAAAGATGTGTCTGGGTAAAACTTCTCCTGGGAAGAGTCCATCAGGGACGAGGGCATCTCCCTGCTGTCCGCAGGCGGCTTGTACAGGCTGGCTGGAGACTCTCTGCCAAGGCCGAAGGGCCGGTAGCTGTGCACGGAACTGGGAAGTTCTTGGGAATATCCATCATCTCGGCTCTGCAGAGGTGACCTCGTACTGCTGGGAGTCGAAGAACCGGGGCTCATGATTTTCGACAGCAGGGAGATCGTGTCGACGTTGCTGGACGTCGGCTTGTCCATCATCTCATCCTGGGTGGGTGTCCCGCTGCGCTCGTCGCGCACCGGTGTTCCGTCCACATTGTCCATGGAAGTGCTGGTGGGACCACGCTGGAAGTCAGAGGGGTGACTCTCCGTCGCCATGCTGGACCCCAAGCTGCTGAGGATGGGAATATTCAAGTTCAGGCCGCTGAAGCCAGGATTTCCCTTCAGGAAATTGTGTATCTTCATCTCCAAGCTGGGAGAAGGGGGCTCTGATTCCAGCTTGGCTTTTGAAATTTCGGAGGATTGACCCAGTGAGGTTTCTGTTGGCAAAAGGGAGGAAGGACTGGTAGGGTGGGAACTGGAAAATCCCAGGGAATTGGTTGGTGGCTTAAAACCCGAGCTTGACAGTGCTGGGGTATGTCCGACGGGAGCCTTATTGACTGAAGTGGAGGAAACCTCTGCGGTGGTTGAGTTTGGAGAATAACCAAAACTTTTGGCTATAAAGGACTGCGGATTGGAAGGAACATTCCTCCCCTTCATGCACGGCACAGTCGTGTTGGCTGGCGATGCCGAGGTGCTCTGAGTGGCAGGTTCTCCTGACTGAACAGTGTTTCCAGCCACGCTCTGCAGCAAGGATGAGAGCCCTGGAAAACAGAACTGCTGCATCAGGTACTGAGGGCAGAGGCAAATCACCCCCAAGCCACTGCCATGGGAAAAGCTCCTGTGTTTGGTCTAACACCCCCTCAGGCTCCTGCCACTAAAAGGATTGGATTTTGCTGCACTGACAGCACCCAGTGAGGTGCAACCTCAGAGGCTGGGATTGATCTACAAATGTAAATTACATCATTGAGGCAGGTGGGTAAGAACTCGTCCTGGTCTGCAGCCAGGAGTGAGGAAACCCTGCCCTGCTGGCCAGGTGACCTTGGCAAGGTGCCGGAGCAGGAGCAGAACCTCTGGGCAGCTTTGTGCACACGGAAAACGCAGAGACCTCTTGGTCTCCTGTCCTGTTCAGGAGCCTTAAAGGGAATGTTCCAGATACGTGCGCTTCAGCCACAGCACAAGAAGGAAGTAGAGAGAAGTGACAGATCTCACTGGTCCGTGACACCTGTGCTACCTGAGAAAGATCATCCACACGTGCCAGAGACGTAAAACATTCCCATGGAGTTTTTCTCCCTCTGTTCTCACTTTAGGACAAGCAGAGTAGCACGTTTCAGCCCGGCCACTGCCCTCAAACACCTGCCAGCCCTCCCCTAACACCCACCCCGGTACCTTGCAGCGCTGGCGCTGTCTGAGTCTGGGTTTTGGAGAGAGCCGACAAAATGCTTTCCGGAGTTATCTCAACTTTGGAGAGAATATTTGCTAACGGATTCGAAGGAGCAGATGGGGTTCCCAGGACAGGAGTCTTCAGGCCACTAGTGAGAGCTGTGGGGCTTGTTGGGGTCCCCGGCGAAGGTCTCGAGGCGGGACTCACACCTGGGGTGGGAGCACACACCACTCACCTGCGCTGCTCCAGCAACGCACGCGCTTTTGGCTCAGGTTTTCCACAGGCACAACTGAGCCCGAGCAAGGAGAGGCTCAGGAAGCTGACACCGTGTGCCAGACACCGAGCCAGACCTCTTGAGAGCAGTAACTCACTCACGTTTATTTTGAGACAATTAAACCTTTAAATGATCACCCCGTGCTGATGCCCACGGCCTGGCTCAGCACTCACCTGTGCTCTTCATCACCGATGTCAAACTGCTCAGGATGGAGCTGATCTTGGCCAGGTCTACGTTGGCCAGGTTGGGTAAGGCGAGCGCTGGTGCCGCAGGGACAGGAGCTGCGCTCACCACCTTCGGAGCCGGCGGGGTCGGAGGGGCCGGGGCCGGCGTCGTCACCGTCCCTGAGGCTGTGCCGGCTGCAGCAGCCGATGGCACCGCTTTGGGGACACTCTCAGTCTTGGTAGGGGCCGGGGCTGGAGCAGCCTGTTTGTCCTTCCTCTCCTCCACTGCAGCAGAGAGAGGGGAAGAAGAGCAGAAAGGTCACTCAGTCCCCCCAAAAAGAATCAGTTCTGATTCCTACAGCTGTAGAAACATCTTTGATGAGTGTTTTGGAAGATGGAAATGATCACAGTGGGACTGGGACTTCCCTGCTTGTGCCAGGAGATCCAAACCCAACAGCCCGAGCCCCCAGTCTAGGCTTTGTGTCTCCTCCACAACCCATACGAGTTTGGGATCTTTTGTCCTGAAATTCATTCCCATGTGACAATCACGTACCAATGATTTTAGACGTATCGTCCTCCACATCGGAGAGCTCCATGTCCTCCACATCCCGATTATCTGTTGCAGGCTCTGGAGACACCATCTTGCGGCCTCCAGCTGCCGGAGACCGGGTGCTGTTCTCTTCCCCCATCCCCTGGAAAGGGGACTCGGAGCCCGTCGGAGATGGGGCGTCCATGCTGGGAGAAGGGACGGGAGACTCCTCGGGGTCGGGGAGGGTTGCTTTCAGCTGGTCCAGCTTTTTCTTCAGATTGCTCACTCGATTAGCAAATGTTTTATAGGCCTGAGGAAGGAAGGGACACCGGACTGGGGATCTTTCATGCTTCAGTCACTTCCTTAAGGAAGCAACACGCAGGCTGGGAAAACCAATTCCAAATCCCTGGAGCCTGCAGTGGTAAGAACTCGGCTTCCCTGTGGGATTCACAGGGCAAAAACCACAAAAAGTGGGGAATATAAAACCTTTTTCCACTGACTTAAAACAATTTTCATAAACCCCCCCAGATTTTGCCCATTTGGGGCTTTTGGTAGGGTCTGGAGGGTGTTTGTTGTTTTTATAACACTTTACTATTATCCTTTCTTTGCTCATCTAGTTCCTACATAAATCACAAATTTCCAGGATCCAGGATTTGTAACACTAACTGTAATTTTGCCCCATTTAAGAATCTAGAAGGGCTCCAAAATTCCAGCAACACACACAAGCTGAGCTTCCAGCTGCTGGATTTTGAGAGCATATCCTTGCCCAAAGCCTCAATTCTGCTTTCTTTGGAAACTGCCTTTACAACAATCCCAACTTTTTAATACGGGAATAGAGAGATGAGGCATTTTGCAGCCCGGTGAACAAAGGAAGACGCTGTTCCACCTGTGGAGGATCCAGAAAAGGCACAACTTACATTTGCCACCACCTTGACTTCTTTGTACTGCGCCTCATAGAATATCCCAGCGTTCTCCAGCGCCTCGGTGAGCGAGGGGCCGTTCTTCACTTGCTTGTCCAAGCCATTGACAAATTCCTCCAGCTTTGAACTCGCTTCTTCGAACTCCTTGGAGAACTTCTTCCCTCCTGTTTTATCTGCAGGGAGATGAACACCGTGGAAATGAGCTGCCAGATGCTAAAAACCACGGAAGAGTGGCCTCAACAGCAGCACCCAGGATATTGGGCACTCCCAGACCGCCCTGGTCATCCACTGATGGATCAGGCAAGGAGGAGGCCTGGTTGCTGGCAGAGTTTTGGTTTTCAGCCAGTCATTAGCTTGGTCTGAGCTCTGCACCTGAGAGTTTCCACAGGTATTCAAACTAACCAAGATTTTTGGCTCTTGATTGCTGGTTCTTAACCCCACTCTGAAATTCTGGCATTTTCCAGACACAAATTCTGGCATTTTCTGGCTCGACAGAACTGAGGAGCTCCCACAACTCCTTCGGTGCCGTCAGGGCTTTTACCTTTCAAGCATTTGAGTGTCTCAGTGCTGCACACATCCACCCTCATGGTGGAAAGCTGCTTCTCCTTCAGCTCTATCTGATCTTCCGAGCGCTTGTACAGCAGCAGCTCATCAATGAGGGACTGGGGCTGGAAAAAAGCAAACAGGAAAAGCCTCCTCATCACATTCCAGGGAAGAGAAAGCCCTGCCTCTGCTCTGCCTCCAAGCGAGAGCTAACCCAGGAGCCATGCGGATCCCAGGATTTTTAACCTCAAATCTCACCATCAGCAAACCTGGGCTCAGGCAGGAGCTGCAATTCCACAAATCTCCTGGTTAAGAGCAGGGACAGGTCTTTTTTTATTTATCCCCTTTTTTCACTCTACAGGTGGCCTGTGCATTTCATGAACGTATCCCACTGTCAGGGGACCGAATTTAGACCAATTTCTGGCCGCCAACTCCTCATCCACCCCAAACTCCCTTCCCAAGGTTGTCCTGAGCCTGCCCAGACCCTCTCTGTGTCGGCTCCATGGATATCGCAGCCCCCGTGCCACAGGCGGCTCTGTGGTCACACCATATGCAAACTCCCAAGGTGGGGATCAGTGCCATGGGTCACTTCCACTCACAGACTTACTCGGAATTCAGCGACAATCTTGGACTTCAGAGCAGCTTTCGGGTTGGTGGAGGCTGTGGGGATAAAGGAAAATTGTGAAGAAATTAAGGAACCACATTCCTGGTGGAAATTCAGTCACAAAAGGCAGCCTAATAAAAGATACTTTAAGATAACTCCATGTGTTACCCATCACATCCTCCCCTCCATGCATGTGTCCCTCAATGCTCCGGGCTCCTGGCAGCTCATGGGGACATGGACACGCACAGCTGGATTGGGACCAAGCTCAACAAGTGACACTGCTGCTTTTTAACATGCTCTCAACGTTTCCTGGGCACACCTTTTCCTCAGGAAGACAAGTCCCTGCAACGGTCGGTCGGTTAAGGAGTTGCACCTCTCTACAAGGAAGGGAATGTTATTCCCAAAGTGCCAGACCTGGAGCTGACATGGAGCCCAGGTTTCCTACGGGCAGGGCTTCCCTTGGGTATTTCATGCTCAGAGCCTTAACAACCGTCTTAACCCTGGTTACAGGGTGGGGGGGACGAGTCCTGCTGGCAAGAGAATGAATCCATCAGATTCTGGACAAAACAGGAGAAAACAGGAAAGAAGAAATAAGGAGCTGATGAGAAGCAAAGCGCTAAACCCTCCATCCATGCTGGATACAGCCCAGTTCTGTCTGGGAAAGCAGCTCGTGGTGTTAAGCCCAGTAATAAACACTCCCAAACTCTTTTAACCTTCTGATGTCACCCTGTGCCACTCGTCACACCTGATGTCCCACGTGCCACACGTCACACCTGATGTCCCACACATCGCACCTGCCATCTCACCACCTCTGTGGGGACCACTCAGGGCTTTGGTGCAAAATGAGATCATTAAGGTCGCTCTGTTATAATAAATTCTCTCCTGCTGGGCTGAGTCCCGGAGGCTGTGGGACTCCCACATCCCGTCCCTGCACTCCCAGCTCCAGGCTCCTCCTCCCAGCCCAGCCTGCTGGGGTAGGAGCGTTCCTGAGCACGAAGGGAACATCCATCTCCTTCTTCTCTCTGTCTTCTCTCCATCTCTGACCAGTCTAAGACCAGTTTCCAAGAGGTTCCACCAGCTCTTTCCTCTCCTGTCCAACAACCTCTGCTCTCGTATCTTATTTTTGCCTCACTTCTTTCCTTTACAAAGTGGTTTTCCTACCAAGACCTTGGTGTGCACATCTTGGGGCCCTTCTGAGCCTGCAGGCTCAGCTGGCTCAGCCCTTGCTGGGCTCAGCCTTTCTGCTCCTCGAGCAGCCAATTTCTGCATTAGTGCACAGAGTTCACAGTGGTTCCTTACTTTGTGATTTCTTCCACGGCTTATTCGGTTTGTTCAGAGACTCTTTCAGCTGCTTCTGAGTTTTGAAAGTGGTACCTGGAAAACATTTCATTTTTGGCAGTCTGGCATTATGGGATTCCTGTCAGAATCTGGTTTTTGGTGCCGTACAGTTGCACGGTGAAAGAGTGAACAGAAATTTGTTTTAAAATACCTCGACCAACTTCCTTAGAGAAGCTGCTGGATGCCCAAGAGAACCTCAGTTTACTCAGGAATGCAGCAACCTGGGGGTGGTCTGCCATTTTTAAATCAAGTTTCTGTTTGCCCTTACGCTAAGACAGTTCAAAAATCACAGTAAAAAGGGAAAACACAAGGAATCTAAAAATCAGACTCTTTAGGGAGGCTGTAACGGAATCAGCATCGAACAAGCAAGCGGCGCCCGTCGGGAAAGCAACCACGATACCTGATTTACCTGAAACCTCACAGACTTGTTTTCAAGTTACAGAAATGAGGGATTTCAGGGCAAGAGCACAAACGTCACTTCTCAGCATGCAACACCCAGCTCGAGCCTCGTCCTCGTGCCACAGCCCGACCCAAAACACCACAGTCCTGCTGTGACAGCCGCCGGCCCTCAGACCACACCTGAGGGCTTCCTGAGCACCTTCAGCTCTTAATGATGTGAGTAAAGCCAAAACCTGGACTGATTTCCTTCAAGTTCTGAAGCACTGGCTAATTCCTGGTTTTAACCGACTCCGCGTGTTTCTTCCCTAAGGACTTGAGGACTCTTCACCCTCCAGCTTTGCTTTTGCCTACTCCTACCCCACAAATGTTCTTAGTTAAAGCAGCCCAGTACTGAACAGGACTCGGAGGTAGAGCCAGAGCACCCTGGACGTGTAGGACCATTTCTGCCTCACATTCTGCTTGCTCTCAGCTGGAGCAGTTCCAGTCCATGTGAAAGAATTCACGGCTGCCTTCAGAAAGGTACAAAAGAGGTGAAGCAGGAGAATCCAGCGCTGCTCACGTCCCACACCCGGCTACGTTACAGCCCGTGCCAGGTGCAAATGCCCCTCATTCCCTTCAGTGACCCCAGACTATTTCTACAGCTTCACCGAGCTCACGTGGCAGTTTGTAAGGTGAGAAATGCAATGCGTAAGGAACTTACTCAGTGCTTCTTTCAGTGCCAAAATGGTTTCCTCAGGGTACACGTTTCTGTCCTCCCAGATTTTGAAGATTCTTTCGATGGATTTGGAAACGGATGGATCCCTGGAAGACAAGAGGTCTTTACTCCCTGGCTGCAGGACATCGGGCAAGGCTCCCCTTGATCCACTTCCCAGGATAATTTGACCCAAACCAGCCTCAAGTGCAAATGAAAACCCAGCTCATGCCCACCGTGGCATGAACACGGCTGTTCAGACAGAATCCTTTTTAAGTTCTGCTGATGTTTCTAGAGAGTTCGATATGTCAGAAGAAAAATTCCCACTTTTTGAGACACTCAGCCTCCCGACGCCCCGTTAGTTCATTACTCACTTCACTAATGAAGCAGCCTCGGGAAGCACCTCTGCGAAGGTGTCCCGAAAGACAATGGCATTTTTCCTCTTGCAGTTCTGTATGACATCATTGGCCAAGTAAAAAAGGTTCAGCCGATGAGGAAAAGCAGCTGAGGACAAAAGAAAATTTAGAGTCTGCATCAGACAGAAGTACAACAACAGCCACACCTTGATCCCAACATTTCAGTGCTGCTTTTAGGGAAGTTTCAGAGTTTCCAAGGTTCAACGGTCAAAACCCAGGGCCTGGAGAGGACATCTTCAATTTACAAATTTACAAATGATTTCCAGACTCCCCCAGCTTTGGCTCAGGTCAATCCTCTGACCCTCCTCATGTTCGAAAGCTCCAAATTGAGTTACTTCATCAAACCCCTTCCTCGGGGTGGGTAAATTTGGGAAGCTCATCCACATGCTAATGACGGTAATGAGCTCCTTCACTTCACTAACAGACATTCCTGAGGATTTAACTGCGGGAACAGCGCCAAGAGATGGTGTTATTTCACATGCCCGTGTGTTGTCACCCCTCACCTGCCCGTGCCACCCCCGGGTGCAACCAGAATCAGTTTTTATCTACAAATCCCTCAATTCTCTATCCTGCTCCATCTTCCAGTTGTCCCTACATAGGCAGGGCCACTTCCCGCAGCACAGCTGCACCTCACAGCTTTCCTGGTTTCCAGGATTCCTCTCAGGAAGCTCAGCATCTTTCCTGCGCCAGAGCCCTGGGTGGGAGCTCACCCCTCACTCACAACCTGAAAAAGCTCCCAGTATAACCATTCTGCCCGCGCTGCCCTCCCAACACCAGGGAGAGTTCAGAAGAGAACACGAGTTCAAAAGGAAGATCCTGCACAGGAGATCCTCCTCTGAAGGGAAGCAGACCTGAGGACACAGCAGAGGCTTAGCTTGGATGGATCCTCAAATCCCCACGGGTCGATGTCCCTAAGCCTCCCTGAGCCCCTGCCAGCAGCACTGGTTCTCCAGGCCCTGCTCCCACTGACCATCACTCTCGACTCGGATGAGAAAGGACACACGGACAGAGTCCTTGGGAAATCCCTGCTCCTGAAGCCGTGTCCCTGCACTGTCCCTGCCCGCCCTGGGACACACAGCAAAGGCGTGAGAGCCGAGCCACGAGTCAGTGCCAGCAGCTGCTCACCCCCAGCCCTGCACGGAGCCCCAGCTCCCACATCCCAGAACGAGCTTTTATCCCCAGTCCTGCTCCTCTGGCCACCACTGCCTCATGGAGCCCCAGCTCTCATATCCCAGAACGAGCTTTTATCCCTGACCCTGCTCCTCTGACCACCACTGCCTCATGGAGCCCCAGCTCCCACATCCCAGAAGGAACTTTTCCAGCACAGACTCGGTGAGACAAGGACTCATCACCAGAACCTGTTGCTCACAACCTGTGCCCTGAACATGCTGACAGAGCAGGTCGAGGTGGGTTTTCTGGAGCACAGAGTGCTCCGCTCTGCCTGGAGGGCTGGGAATCCAACCGGAGCAGGGTTGCACTCGTCTGGCTTTCCAAAACAATTTGGAGCCAGCTTTCCCCAAAACGCCAGCCTCAATAATCTCTCAGATCATCATCCCATTGGAATGGGGCTTCTGTGATTTAGTTAAACCCAGTGCTCTAGTGCCAATTCTCCTGCTACTCACCGGATGGCCCCTCCATCCCAGAGATGTTTCACCAGCAGAGAGCAATGATTCCAGATCTTAATAACATAAAATAGATTTCGAAGAACTATAAACCTTTCATTGAAATGATCCAACATCTACACAGCAGAAAGAAATCTGGAGTAGGGCTCCAGCCTGACGCTGGCCACACAGAGCACCACTCGTCCAGAGCCAAGTTAGAGCCACAAGTCATAAACCAAGATACACCCAGACCACCTGGGAGGAAAGATCCATGCTGGGTCCATAGGGAGGCTAAGAACGTGATCCACAAAGAAAACCAAATGTCTCTGGGTCCAAAAGAATTTGTTTTGGAAAGCAATGGGTGAAAAACTTCTCTCAGCTTAAACCAGCAAGGAAATACGGGCATGCAGGAAACTGCAGAGCTGAGCCCACCCCAGCCCTGCCACCTGCTCCAAACCAGGCACAATGGCACCCACATAAATGGCATTTCAGAGTCTATGGATGGGTCCTGTTTAACTCAAATACTCTGACCAGACCCTCCTGCATGGACACTCAGATTCCCATCAGAAACTTCCCAAAGGTGAAGATACAGCAGTATCCCCTTGCATGAACACTCCTGTTGGGAAGATCTGGCTGTGACCAGCATGGCTCACACACAGCGTGAGCCTTGACTCGGAAGCGAGATCCCAAACCAAGAGCAACGTGTAAAATACCAGCATTCCTGTTTTCCCTGAAAGTACCCAATTCTGTGTCCCAGGAGCCCCAACCCTATCACATTTCCCTTCACCAGGAGCTCCCTGGGAAGAGCAGGTTTAATATTTTCGTAGAAGCTTTGGAGTTAAAACATTTAAAAGCTCAGAAAAGAACCCAGAGCCACCTGTGCTCGCCGTGGCACCACCACTAAGCTCCTCTGGATGGGACAGTAACTTCACTCACAGTGAGAACTGTGAGGTCCTTGAAGCAGAGGACGAAGCGTACCATGAGGGGAAAAGCAGGAAAAAAACCCTATGGAAGCGGGAATTAACCAAATAATCAGGGGTAAGGGCATGGCAGCATTGCAGCTGCTGTCAAGGATTGGTTTAGTAGGGGAAGATGGTTAAGGAGGGACCTGGATAAAAGGAGCAGTGTGGAGGTGAGATCCTCACAAGGGCTGTGAAGGGAAACCTTTGAAGAATCCCACAAAATCCAACGAAAATTCCAAGCTGGTGCCAAGGGCTTAGGGCAGGAGCCAACAGCCCAGCGGCAGACAGGAGCAGGGGCAGGAACAGGGCATCAAGGACCTGCAGGTGGGAACAGTTCAATGCCTTTTGATGAGTTTGGGAAGGAGGAAGGAGTGATGGAAGAACACGGAGGGCCTAGAAAGGAGCCAGGACAACTGTGACAAGGGACATTACATCCAGAGGAGTTGGCTCATCCCAAGGAGAGATGGGCTGGATTTTCTTCTGGGCTCGGAGCAGGAGGGAGAAGAGCCCCAAGGATGATGCCACAGTGCCTAGGGGAGTCTGAGGGAGGAGGATTTCCAGGAGAGGTGGCAGTGACAGCAATGCAGGAGGGCCCAGGGCACCTTCCTCCAAGGCTCTCACCTTCCTCTCCTTAATCCCAGGGAGTACGGACAAAACAGATCAAACTCTGGGGAAAGAGAATCCTCTGCATTCTGCAGTAGTGCCTTGATAGAGAAACCCAACTCTCCTAAACTTTCCAAAAGGTTCAGCACGCACCAGATTGACACTTTGGGGTGGGAATGTTATCTGCATGTTCCTGCCAAGCAAAGCTTCCTTGAACTTCCACAAGAAGAATCAAACCTTCCCGCAGCAGTAGAGATAACACTGCTGCGCTGAGCCTCCTGCCAACACCAACTTCTCCCTCCAGGTCAGGGACACATCCTGACGGGCGCAGCAAACCCCAGCGCTGGCACTCAGACTGTCCGTGGCCACCCCAGGCTGCTCTGGCCAGGCACAGAAACAGGCCCTGCTCCTCGAGCCCCCAGAGGGGTGCTTTAGGAGATAATGGATTCAGGAGGACAAAGGTGCCACCACTGAGGTGCAGGCAAGCATGTCGTGTTTTTCCAAGGATGACTAGGTGATGCACACGGGACAAGGGGAAATATTTCCAAAGAAAAAGGGACAGATTTAGATCAGATGCCAGGAAGGAATTCTTCCCTGTGAGGATGGCGAGGCCCTGGCACAGGCTGCCCAGAGAAACTGTGGCTGCCCCATCCCTGGAAGTGTCCAAGGCCAGGCTTGCAACAACCTGGTCTAGTGGAAGGTGTCCCTGCCCACAGCGCGGGGTGGGGCTGGATGGATTTTAAGGTCCTTTCCAACCCAAACCTTTCTACGATGATGAGCCCGACGCTGCGCAGCGGCCGCCGACTCCGGCCAGTCCCCGAGTGCCCGGTGTGGGCTCGGCCCCGATGGCGGGGCCAGAACCTCCGGCCTGGTCGCGCTCGCTGCGCCCCGTTCTGCCCCGGCCGCCCCCCGGCCCCGCACTCACAGCGGCGCAGCCACTTCATCCAGTGGTACACGATGGTGCTGTGGTGCCGCTTGTTCTCCAGGCACCACGAGGAGAGGCCCTGGATAGACTCCATCGTGTTGGTCACCGCCTGCAGCTTCCTGTCGAGCGAGGCCTCGAGAGCGCCGGCCGCGGACGAGGCGGCGGCGGCCGAGGAAGAGGAGGACGAGGAGGCC
>VZRN01001206.1:1628-91551 GCA_013397935.1 Dasyornis broadbenti
TGATGCCAGACCCTCCCAACACGCCCCCCCCCAACGTGGCGTCTCTCCAGGTGAGCCCTCTCAAAAAACCCCCAAATCTCCCAAGTTCCCCTGCAATTCCCCCCAAGTTTCTACAATCCTGCCCCCAAAACCCCTAAGTCCCCTTCAAACCCCAAAATTCTTGCTCAAATCCTCCCCGAATCCTCTAGATTCCCCCCTCACCCTTCAAACCCCCCAAAATCTCCAGGGTCTCCAGGGGTCCCTGGAGAGGAAAAATGGGGAAAGAGCATGAAAACCCTGCTCTGGGAAAACCTGCAATGGCTAAAAGAATGGGAATTTTGGGAAAAATTGGGAAAAAAATGGGGGGAAAAGCAAGGAAACATTGTTGCAGGGCAAGCCAGAGTGGGTAAAATTTGGGATAAAAAATGGGGAAAAAGCAGGAAAAACTGCTCCGGGAAAACCTGGAACTACGGCTAAAAAAAATGGGGATCTTGGGGAAAAATAAAGGGGAAAAATCAGGGTTAAAGGGGAGGGATTTATCCTGGTTTGTACTGGTTGGTTACTGGAAGGGACTGAGACAAAGCGGGACAAAGTGGGAGGGGATTTGTGGACGGTTTGGGGGCACTAGAGTGGTGAAGACTTGGGAAAAGTCTGGGTTAAATGCTGCTGCTTGCACTGGTTTGTACTGGTTTGGGAGTGGGAGTTACTGGGAAGGACTGGGATGGAGCTGGGACAAACTGGGAGGCAACTGGGACATCAACGATGAAGAAGAAGGAGAAGATGAAATTTCATGTGTTTAGGCATAGCATGCCCAGAACACTTTACTTCTGCTCTTTCAGGGGTAAATAAAACTAGAATGCTCATGGAATTGCTTCTCAGCCAGCACAGAGCAATAGAGAGTGGTTGCGGCGTGGTGCTGCAGGTTGCCTTGGGGAATTCCTAGGGAAGGTTGGGTGGAAAAAGCCATACAAATCGGGGACTGCTTAGTGTCGGAAGCACCTTCAAGATGATGGAGGTAGTCTGATGATGTGGTGGGACCCGATGCCGAAGCAAGAGTGCTGGATGGTCGCATGCTGCCGCTGAAGGGCATGACCCGTCCTGCAGAGAGAGAAGGTGGAGCTGAGTCCCGGAGCAGCGGGAATTCAAAGAGCGACTGAGCCTGTGCAGCCAGCGCCTTGCCCAAGTAGCCTGGGGGTCTCCCCAGCTCCAAGCGGAGTGCAGGCCGCACTGGATGCTGAGGAATTGAAGGGGTGTTGGATAAATTCTCCAACTGGTAACACTGAACGAGTGTTGGATAAATTCTTCACTGAATACTGCGTTAGAAATGCACTCTGCCTGCTGAATTTTCTTTCTTGGGGACTACAGCTTGCCTGTCTATTTGCTTTGTGTAAGTGTCTGCGGTCCAACACCATCCCTGACATGCTCTCGGTGACGATCCTGGCACCTTAAGCTGCCCCAATTTTCTATGAATAAAGACTGTAATTCAATGTTAGTGTCAGTGTGAGTCCTTCAGAGATGCTGCCTGTTGCCAACAGCAGCTAACATACTGAAAAAGGGACGTCCATCTGCGGGCTCCTAAAGTGGGAAGACTCGTTGAGGGCTCTGCTCTACGGAAAAAAATTCCCAGTCCAGGTCGCATATTCCCATTCTGTAAGACACATTCCTGGTCCCATTCCCTGTTTCAGTTCCGTCTTCCCATTCGATATCCCGCATTCCCGTTCCCGATCCCGGCCCCGGTCCCATATTGGCATTTGGTATCCCGCACTGCCGGTCCCATGGCCGGTCCCTGTCCCCTCTCACCGGACGCCGCCGCCGTCGCCCCGGCCCCGCCGCGGCCTGATGGGACCGGGAAAAGGCCGCGCTGGCCCGGCCGCCCGCGGCCGCAAGTCAGGGCCCGCGAGGGCTCTCCGTTCCCTGCCTAACGGCGCCTGGCAGCTGCCAGAAATGACGGCGCGGCCGCCCCGTTATTTGCATAGCCCGGCTCCGTTATTTGTATGACCCCTCCCTTTCCACACCCCCTAGTCACTGCGCGCCCGCCTCTTTATTTGCATAGATTTAAACGATGTCTGACTTCCCCCAGATGTGTCCTGCTTTTGAGGGCTTTGGCCATGAGCTTGAGGTTTTTGGATCTGTATAATCCCAGGTAAATGGTAGCTGCCTGGACACAAATCAACTACACAGTAAGCGAGCTGCTTTTCTGGCATCAACAGATTTGGTGGAACCAGTGTGAGGGATGTGTGTGTATGTGTAGTGACTCCAGTGCTATGCAGGAGAGTCTCCTGTGTGACTAAAATGGATCTGGTGCCCCTTGCAAACAGTTCTGGGCTTCCTGGGGTGCAGGGACCCTGTGTGGCAATGGATTACTTACCTGAGTGCCAGAAGCTGGCAGCAGGGCTGCTGAGGGAACAGGAGGGATAAAACCTGAGCATCTTGAGTCACCAAAGGAATGCACCTGAGGTCCAGGCAGAACTCCTTTTGGGGCATAACCGGGTGTAATGTTCTTTCCTTCTGATGCCCAGTTGGGTGATTGAGCCGTAGCTGAATGGGAGAGGGGTGGTGCACCAAACTTGACTGTAATAAGTCCTGAATATGTTTTGGAAGAGCTGGCCATTGAAAAGTGAATTTACTTGAGTTAAAAGCTGAGGTAAAAAAGGAGGTTTGATTTCAGAAGGGCAGGAATTACAAAATTGGTTTTGGAATCATACAATATTCTGAGTTGGAAGGGACCCACAAAGATCATTGAGTCCAACTCCTGACTCAGGACAGTCCCAAGAATCACACATCTTAATTCTACTTCTCCAAATAAATTTAAATAATGGTTAATGCAACAAATTCTGAGGGAGGATGTAATTACACCCAAAAGAGGTACATGAAACTTGGAATCTAACTGAATGAGTTTTTACCATAAGTAGTTTGCACTAGACTAAATGGGTAGCTCCTTGATGAAGTAACTAATGTATAGGCAAGGAAAAAATGAAATATCATCTAGGTGAATTTTAATTGAATGCTTAATACCACAGTAGAAACCATCAGCTCAGCTGGAAAAGATAAATGTTGCTTAGGAGAAGAAAAAGTAGGTATGCAAGGAATTAGTGGGCATAGAAGTAATGCCCAAGGTCAAGCACTGAGCTGGAGTAAAGCTGCTATTTAAGGGGGGGAATTTTTTGGTAATGACTTGGAATAAGAAAAACAGGAATGTGGAAGTGTTGGTGAGAAAGCATCATCAATAACTATGTGAGGCAGAGGAAGAAATTATGAACTTCCCATCGTACTACTGCTTGAGTCTTCACAGGATGGGTCAGGCTGGAAGAGATCACAGTCGGGGCATCTGGTCTCACCTCCCTGCTCCATCAGGGCCATCCCAGAGCACAGGGCACAGGATTGTGTCCAGGGGGTGCTGGACTATCCCCAGTGAAGAGACTGCACACCCTTTCTGACAATCTGTTCACGGCTTGGTCACTGCACAGGATGGAAGTTCTGCCTCATGTCCAGGTGGATCTTCCTGGGCTTAGCTCCTGCCCATTCCTCTGGTGCCATTGCTGGGCCCCCCAGAGCAGAGCCTGGGCCCTGCTCAGAGCCCTCCCTGCAGACTTTTAATTTACTAAGTATCTTTTACTCCAAGATCTTCGAGCCAGGATCACAAATAGTTTCCAGCAGGACTGAACTGACAGACCAGTGGTTTTCCATTACTTGCAGAAGACGTTTCCCAACAGAGGTGAAAATCCCTTCATGGTGAGCCTAGACCTCCTAAGACACTGTTTTTTCATCACCTTTCACAGAACTTTTATATTTGTGGTGCATGAAACAGCCAGGAAGCTGCAACCTGTGAAGCTGGAAGTCACAGGGGACAGCAGCACACAACCATTTTAGGACACTGCTACTACCATTTTTTTGTTTACTCAAGTATTTCTGGAATGGGGAGCTTGAACAGACAATGCAGACTCTACCATTTGGAGAGAATGGAAAAGTTTATTGCTACTTTTATAAAAGGAAATAATCTCTATAATACATTATTATAAATATTTATAAATATTCTGTAGGATTTAAGACCCATTCAAATAAATAAATAAATATTGTGACATAAATAAGTAATGCTTTCTTACTAGCTGGTGATTGCCAGCATCTCCATTGAAGAATAAATTCTTTTACATTTTGATACAGTTGCCTGTAGTTACAAATACAGTTTTTTACAGAAAATTCACCGTGTATTCAGTCTTAGCTTACTTATCCCCTGGCTACTGATAGAGTGAGCAACCCTACTTACTCTGTTCTAATTTAGGAATATAGAGATGGTCTAGAGATTTAACCCCACCAACATTTCCCATCAAAATTTAATGTAGAGCTTTTAATGATTCCAGTTTTTGTAGGTCAATTGTGTCAGTCCTAGCTCTGTGGAGCTTCCAACAGTTAATGCAAAATGCAAACTCTGCTGGTGTACTTGAAGTCCAAAGTTCTCAAGGAGCAAAAGCCAAGAATAATGGTATAGGAAACAAGTAAAGTTATCAAATGAAAACATAAATAAAATCACACCTCTCCACTGTATAGACAGCAAGTTAAAAAGTCTTGCTGTATTTTGAATAAGCAAGAAAAAGCAGAACAGTCTGCTTGCCTGCAATTCCCTTAATTCCTTAGAATCACTCCTTTCCTTCAGAAATTTATCAAAACCAAGAGATGGGACTCTTGGTCTAATCCTGATCATTTGGCTTGTCCTGTCCTCCTAAGTATTTATATGAATTAAGAATCTCTCCATGGAGGAAAACTATTCTAAGAGCAGAATCAGGACTTATGACTTTTCCAACATAATGAGTTAGATGTTGTAGATAAAGAGATACCATGTGTATATACAGATACAGGGAAAAAAAGGATTGTTTTAAATGCTGTCAGCAGGACAGAGTCTGTGCTACATCCAGAAAAAAATTAAATGTAAGCAAGAAACATGTTGGGGGGCGGGGGGGGGAGGGTCTGACTTTGATTTTGTTGCATTGATGTAACTACAGTGGCTTCAGTGAATTGCTTCAGGAGAAAGCAACAAAGAACAGGACTAGTATCCAGCCTAATGTTTTTGTATGTTGCTATGAGCACACTGAGGAGAAATGTACCACTTCAAGTTGTTGTCAGGCTGATAAATACTCTAAATAAACAGAGCAGAAGAATCGGTGTCTTGACATGAAAAAAACACACACAAAATAAAAATCTCTTCTCAAATCTCTGTCACACTGGATTTTTGTGCTGCTTATCGGTGCCTTACACCTGATTTCTGCAGAGTTCATCAAGAATAACTTTTTCAAAGTGAACTTATTCAAAGCATAAACCAATCTAGGGATAAGGTTTTGTCAACATTAGAGATCTCCTGATTAATTTCACTCCTACAAGTATAAAGCATCTGCTACCTGCTCAGAACTCAATACAAACATGGATGCTAATTGGATATTCCTTTTCTAAATACAAACCTTATTTTCACTCATTAGATGACAGTCTTGATTATAGTCTAAATATTAATAGTTTCATACTTATAAAACACGATTTTTTTTTATTTATTTCCCCCCCTGTATAGTTCAGCATCATGCAAAACAAACCATTCTGTTTAACACACTATTGATTATTATTAGTCCTGGTACTTCTCTCTGGAAATATGCAAAACTAATGATCTTTATTTCCATGTTGTGATGCTAGAATGTAGAACTGTGATAGAGAAGCACTTGAGAGAGAGTGAGACTCTTTTTTTCAAAACATCAGCTTGGATTCAGTGTCAGAAATTGCTCTTTTTCCACAGGACCCTTTGATCCTGTCCTGTTGTCCTGTCAGTTTCTCCAGTTTTCCATGTGTGCTGCTCCTGTGACAGCAGAGTGGTCATTTTTTTGACTCATATGGGTGAACAGAGAATGAAGCTCTAACTAAAAAGCTAAAACCAAAGAATCACAGAATGCATTGGGTTGGGAAAAGACCTTAAAGATCATCCAGTTCCACACCCCTGCCATGGGCAGGGACATTTCCACTATCCCAGGTTGCTCCATGCCCCAACCAGCCTGGCCTTGGACACTTCAAGGGATGGGACAGCCACAGTCCAGAGAGGCAACCTATGCCAGGCCTCACCATCCTTACAGGGAATAATTTCTTCCTAATATCCAATCTAAAGCTACTGTCTATCAGAATGAAGCCATTTCCCCTTGTTCTGTCACTCCAGTTCTTGATGAAGAGCCCCTCTCCTTGTAGCCCCTTTAAATACTGGCTATATGACATATTTAGTAATTTTTATATAATAAAATAACACACCACTTGACAGTTTGTCTGCTGTGCTTGGACAGGATGTTCTAGTAAGAGGATTCCCTGTCTGCTGGCATCTCAGATGCTCCAGGTCTCTACATCAGTGACATAACATCAGTTTCCCATTTCATTCAAGGGATTTCTCTTTTTTCCTTTTTTTCCTAATTGATGCGAACTCAAGGTGATTCAGACCCTTAAAGGTTTGGTTTGTGTTATTCTTTTCAAAAATGGATTTTCCTTCCAATAGAGCCTCAGTTGGAAAAATCCAACTTGTGCTTACAGATGACAGTTTACTGACAAAACAGGATTTGAAACTAAGGAATTTTCCCCAATGTCTCCCATGTTTCTAAGAGCCACTTTGGCATTCAGGCTGAGTGTGACAGACAGTTCCTTTTGCCCCTGTCTTCACCTGGTGAGTGCCAGGGCTGCAATTATCTCATGATGTAGAAGCGGGGGCTTGGGTACCTCCTGGCCTCCATCATAGCATGGGGATCATCAGGATTCACCACGTCGTTCTGGTTGATTCTCATGGGTTCCCTGGGCATGTGGGGAAGGTCTGCTGGCTGCTGCAGTGGGTAGCCAAACACTGGGGTCTTCCTCTGCGGGACCAGGATTTGGTGAGGATCCACTGGATCGACATCTGCACTCCTGGTGTTTCTGTGGGGCTCGGGGGTGTTGAATCGAAACAGTGGGATCTCATTTCTCCTGGACAAAAACTGGGAGTATGGTGGTGGATTCATACCGGGGGAGAAGGCCTGTTTAGCTCTGCCTAAGCTCACCAGGAAGTGGTGTTTGGGGGATTGGTACACATCATACCCATTTTCCAGTGTCCAGTGGTTGAACACACAGTCGTCCTGGCTGAAGTAATGCTGAGGGAAAACAATAGAACACCTGTGAGCAGAGTGATCTGGTGACTTACAAACAGTGGTTAAAGAGGGAAAGAGGGATGACATGTTCCAGCAGGCATTTTTCTAATCTCCCAGGTCTGTGTCTGATCCAAATGTGGATCTGAGTTGCATGTCCATGCTTGCAGCAAAGGAATTTTAATGATAAACTCTGTTTTCTCCCAGAGGGTCCCAACCCATGGCTCTATGCTACAGCAGGAATTCAGGTTGGTCCCTCACTGGATCTCATTTTGTCCTCATTTACCCCATGCAGGATCTCAGGTGATTTTTGTCAGCTCTACAACTCAATACAATCAAAGAAGAGGGGTAAGTTTTGCCTAAGTGTCAGATCCTCTCTTACATTTGCCCCCTCCACCTGCAGCTACCCGGGCTTGCCCCTGGCTGGAGAAATGGGCACCACAGCAGCAGAATGCACTGACCGTTCAGCCTCAAGCCTTAGGAAGGGACACTCACCGAGCCAAATATATTTCCTTTCATATCCATACACAGGTAGCGTCCACTCTTCACACCTGTGATTATTACTGAGCCAGCACCCTCAGACTTGATCATTAGGGCACCTGTTCAGAACAACAAAAACATTGAATCCAAGATCCAGTTTGACACTGCATTTACAGATCCACGGGTGCTCTGTCTGGAAGTGACCTCTGGGAGTCCAAACCAACCCCCCACAGGACCTGGGGCTGTTGCCCACCCTTAATCAGGTCCACTGTGGCTTTGGAAATCTCCCAGGATGGAGAGCATCTCTCTGGGTGCCCTGTTCCAATGTGGCACTAACCTTCCAAAGACATCTTTTTTTCCCTCTGAAGTCCCAAAGAATGGGTGTGAGGACACTGCCCCTCAGTTCTGCCATTGCCCACTTCCAGGGCAGTTTGTCATCCTCATCTCTGTGACTGCCCTGTGGTATTTTATCAGTGGTGCCCAGCAATAGCAGAGGAGGAACAGGCAGAAACTGATGGCCAGGAAGTTCCACCTGGACATGAGACAGAACTTCTGTCTTGTGCAGTGACCAAGCCCTCAACAGATTGTGCAGAGAGGGTGTGGAGTCTCCTCACTGGGGATATTCCAGAGCTGTCTGGACACAATCCTGTGCTGTGTGCTCTGGGATGGCCCTGCTGGAGCAGGGAGGCAAGACCAAGGTGACCCACTGTAGTCCCTTCCAACCTCAACCAGTCTGTGATTTTGTGATTACATTACCCTTAACATCCTTTTTGCTGGACTAAAACCATAAGCCTTTCAGACCAGATCATGATCAAGGCCCCCTGAAAACCCTCTGCCAGACCAGCTCCACTTTCTCCTTATCTAACTTGAACTGGGGTTGCTGTAGTGCTCCAAGAGCAATGTCACTGGTGCCAGGTTGAGTGGGAATAACAACTTTCCTTGGTCTGCTCCTTGTGTTTGACTCAGTGCCTGTTCTCTTGTCCCACCCAGGAGATCTGTGCACACCCAGGCCATGCTACCCTGGTGCAAAACTTTGCACTCCCCATTGTCTGGTGGCTCAGGGGCAGCAAGTCAGTCACCCTCCCTCTCAATCCCTTTTGTTGTCTGATTTCCACCCTTCCTGCTCCACCGTTTCAAACCCTGCTGTACTTGTTTCATAGCAGACATGGGAAAATGTGGTACTTGCTGTCTGTTGCTCTCTAAAATCCCACACTGGTTCTTGACCAAGATACCTAAAATAAGTTTTATAAAATCTATAAATACATAGGAAGAATAACAAGACAGTGCCAGCATTCCTATGAGTGTTTCATTATCAATGCCTTCAAAAACCAGCAGAATATGATCCTTTTTCTCATTCATTAAACTATAATTTTTAAAACCATCCTTATTTACTTATGTAAAAGCTTCATTACCTAGCCTTAGATTTTTAACTGAGTGTATAAAATAGATGTAACACTACTGCTACTACTACTACTAATAATAACAACAACTACTTGATTTTACGGTGCATAGCTACTTGTGATTTGAGTGCTACTAAGACAAATTTTATTTTGAAATAACACTGAGTCTTAAAACCCCCCACATTTGACTACAACTAAAGAGTTTGGGCCATTTAGCAAAGGAAGAAGAATAATAAACTATTCTGTGTTTAAATAGAGTAATAGAACATGTAATAAATTGTGAATACACAATT
Organism: Dasyornis broadbenti; assembly: GCA_013397935.1. Taxonomy (NCBI): domain Eukaryota; kingdom Metazoa; phylum Chordata; class Aves; order Passeriformes; family Dasyornithidae; genus Dasyornis; species Dasyornis broadbenti. The sequence goes on from VZRN01001206.1 coordinate 10,908, forward strand.
TAAAAACCTTTTAGTTATAGTAGGGAATAGTTACTTCTCATGAGCCCCGAAAACTCAATACTTTTATGCCAGTCTGGTCTTTCATAGTTTTCCCCTTTTTAACTGACCTTTGAATGCCCATGTTCTGTCCACATTAAAACTTAAATTTTGTTAGTGTTCAGCCCTCTACCCCAAAATACAGATTTTATGGATGCCCTCAGTTTTCCAGCACTGTTCTGGTGAGTTCCCTCAGTGCAGTTCCTTTGGTAGCAATATCAGTGGCAGCACCATCAGCTGTTTGAGGGATGTCATCACCAACTTCTAATAGGAACTTCATAAAGTGAAGGATAATTCAGATGGTTTTTCCTTGCAGAGTATTACAGGAACCATAGGACTTCAGTTGTCCTAGGCAAGGAATGAAATTCCCCATTCACTACATTTCTTTGGAGTGATTTTATTTGTTAAACAGAAGGACAATTATAATGATGGGTATTTTCCATCCCATAGCTGTGCTCCTCTGCCAGCCTGCCTAATGAGAAGAGGGGATTTTCTATAGGTAGTGAGGAAGTAAAAATTCTTGTTGTCCCTCCCCTGCTCCCATGGAGGTCCTTAGGAAGCCACTTACTGTAGATGGTTTGGTGAGGAGCACCATCGATGTAGCCATCAGCATTGATTTGCAGGTGGAAGCTGCTCCTCTCTGTGTCGGTGTAGAGGTGCATCAGGCGGTCTCCGTTGCCCCAGCTGGGACTCAGCAGTGGAGAGGAGTTGGGAAAGGCGAGGGAAGCCTTCAGGCTGCAGAGCAGCAGGAGCAGGGAGCTGCAGGGAATGCCCTGGGGATTGGCTTGCCACTCCATGGTGGGTCAGCGTCTGCTCCTTGCCTTTCCTCGTGCCTGGAGTGTGAATCCTCAGACAGGATCTCTTCTTCTCTGCAGAGGCTTATAAAGGGCAGCAACATGACATCACACAGGAAAACCTTCTCCACATCCTTGATTTTTGCCAAAGCAACATTTGAAATGTCCTGAAACCTCAAGGGAAGGATCTCTGGCTAAGGTGTGTGGGGGAAAAAATGTAAGGTTTCTAAAGACAGCTCTTGAAAGCTAATCATATGTTCAAATGTTATCTACAACCCTGTGACATCTGAAAGCTTCCCACGCCCCTACTGTTGGATCCAGGAAGAGCAATCCACTGCACTCGAACTGAAGGGAATGACCCTTCGGACCTGAATTATCTTTCTTTTTCCCAGATGTGTTTATTCAGACTCCCACCTCCCCTGACCATTTCCAAGCTGCATTCTGATTTAGTGGAAACACCAAATACAGCTAAGATTTTGTTGCAAATGTGCCAAAAGTTAATATTAAGTTGTTCTGAGCCTGATTTTCCCCTTCATTATGATGTAAGTTCCACACCAAGCCTGTTGGGCTCATATTTGTGTCACTCCATTTAAGCAAAGGGAACTTAATATGAACAGAGCCTACTTCAAATTCACTGTCCCTTTTATTTCTCCTGTTTCATTCTGAGTCACATAAATAATCTAAAGTTGGCCAAACAGCTGAAAATATTGTGTAAAATGCTTAAAAGCTGGATGTTTGCTTCTGCATTGCACATCTGGCTGGCAATTTTACAGAATCCCACAGGTCAGTGTGGGCAGCAGTTCTGGGGTCTGAATCAATCCTGAAATCATCCAAATCAGCCCATTTTTATTATTCCAGGTACAACAAGAAAGCTTGGAAGAATTAAAAAGGGACATAGAGTCATAGGCTATCCTGAGCTGGAAAGAACCAGACTGAAAATTAATAAGTGAATAGTGATGTAAAAAATGTTGCAAGATACAAGACCTGCTTCTCAGGTCTCCTGCCAGTGTTCTGGATCTTTACAAACAAAATGTGGTTCCATTTATTATATGAAAATAATGTACTAATGGGACACTGTATATGGGTGAATCAATGATGACAGGAATGACAGGTTCTAAAACTAGACTGTGTTAGTGTTTCTTTTAAAATTTAATATAAAACTGACAAAACAATAAATGAATATTTCTTTAATGAAACCTGAGGATTTTAACTGTAGCAGTGTTAGGTTCAGTTACAGTCTCTAGCTGGACACAGCATGAAAATTTATTAGTTTCATTAACAAGCTGTGGAGCTGTGCCATCAGCATTTAATGGATTGATAACATTAATGAATTGATACAGCTGTAACCCACTGCAAAAGTGGATCTGATTTTGGGGTTTTTATTGCTTAAAATTAGCAAAACTCTGGCAAATCCTGCTGCCACACCTGTGTAAATCCAGAGACTTGCGTCAGAGTATATTCACCTGTGTAAATGACAGCACTTTTTAGCCAAAGTGTATAAGGGTCAGATCTTAAACTTAGTAAACTGACAAAGCTGGCTGCACTGAAAGACAACCCAGGCCTCAGATGTTTTACTTGTTATAACATCTCAAATGCTTTAAATTAAAAGACAGCTTGGAAGGAAAGGAAGGGTAATTTTTCTTCTCTTTTTCTAAAACAATATTTCTGTTTATTGTTGAAATTAACCACCCATAATTTTCTCTCTGGTCTCAGAACAAATGTTTGGGGGTTTTGGTTGGTTGGTTTTTCTGTTTTGTTTTTCCTTTGCCCTCTTTATTAGACTCCTGTGGAAATGTGGATATTGATACCTCAGGGAAAGTTGCAGAACTTTCTTACAGAGGCACTGTACCCTCTTGGAATATTTTGTCATTCTTTCGTGAATGCAGTTTTTCTGGTTTGATGTTTCATATTCACCATGACATTTTTCTGTGCTTGCCAGCATATACTGATCTCTCTCCAATACCTTGGTGGTACAGAAAACATTCTCAGATGTTTGAAAAATTTATTCAGCCTCATTTAAGCACATGCCAGTTGTGAGCAGCTGTTTCTCTTTTTCTAATAATTATTTGGCATTTTCTAAAGTTTCCCACAGGGTCAGCAAAACACCAGACTTTACTGAGTTCTGTTTAAGCTGCTGGGCTAAAGTCAATTTATTAAGTCTCTTGTTGTGAGGATGATAATAGAAATTTTGCTTTTTCATCAACTTTTTTGTTTTAAACCTATAAATGCCCACTGCATGTGGTTTGTTGTGGTTTTTTTGTTTGGTTGTTTTTTGGTTTTTTTTTAACAATCCATGTATTTTTTATTTCAAGCTGATCACTTTATTCCTTCTGTGGGTATTTCACTTAGCTTCTACTCATTCACCTATTGATGGGCTAACCAGGTGTATGAAAGCTGCTTTACTCCTTCAGCCAAGCCTGTTATAATAGAAGGGATGACAGCCTTTCTCATCTTGCATTGTTATGCAGATGCATCAGCAATAACTGTATTTCTGCAATTTGTACCACAGGAGTTGGTACTGATTTTTCAGATTTCTTTATTTTTCTGTGGTGTTTGATGAATTGAGATGGCTTTTCTCAGTTCTAGGCTAAGAAATTGCTGATAATTAATGGAAATTGTTTGTTGTAGGGAAAAAAATAGGAAAAAATGGAACTGAATTTAAAGATCAAAACCATGTCACATTGCCACATTTTCCAGTTCCCACTGCAGGGGTGCTACACAGCCAGTGTCAAGTGCCACAGTGGTACAAGGCTTTCCTTGAAGGTATCCTCTCAAGGGAGCTGAGAAACAGCTTGGAAGAACTACCACCTATGGTGAATGTCAGGAACCAAGGTAAAGTGGGGAAATCCTCACTCTAGAGTGAAAGACGAGAGGAAAAGATGGATAAGACAGGCCCCAGCTTTCAGGATGAAATTTATTTGAAATAATCATTGAGCAACCTGGTCTAGGGGGAAGGGGTCCCTGCCATGTTGAAACAAAATGATTTTTGTGGTCCCTTCCAACCCGGATCCTTCTGTGATTCTATGATTGATGCTCTGGCCCTTCGTGAATCTCTTTCTCCTCCCTCTCTGTCATGCCTTTTCCCCAGGCCTGCTCCTGCTGCCTCCTGCTCCTTGCTTCAGAGGTGGCTCAGCTCAGGCTAAGCCAGATGTTCCGGGCCCTCTTCAGGGCCAGGTGCCTCAGCTGGAACATGGTGATGCTCAAGCCTCCCTGGTATCATCATTTAACTAAAAATTATACCCAAAACTGTCCACAGAAGGAACTGAGGGTCACAGGAGTGGACTGGGGTCTGACTTTCCCCCATTCTGACTGCTTTGAGTTTCAGCTTTAGGTTATTTTTCAATCCAAATTTTCTACCTCAGCTCTGTAAAGCCCTCATCTCAGCAGCTCTGTGTCATCCCTTGTGCTGTTTTCTTTTGCTGCGTCTTACTTCAGTCTGGAGAGGACTCACCAGGCAAAGGCAAGCTTTTTTTTTTTTTTACAACAAATTTAAGTTACTACAAATGACTTTCACTCATCTATTTAAGACCCCTTGGAAGGGCTTTATGGACCATCAGAAATCTGCAGGTTGAAAAAAAAAAAAAAAGAGTTTCTACTCAATCTAATGGAATTGCCTCCCAGGATTCTCCTACGAGTAAAACTACACGTCCCATCACAGTGCTGGAGCTCCTTTCATCACGTAGGAGCACCTGTAACACTCTTGCCTAATAAAGCATATTGGCTTATATTTAAACAGGTGGGTGGCTTGCCCTTTTGCAGTGTTCTGTGCCATCTGAGTGCCTGTGCTGGCCTCAGGAAGCCTCTTGCTCTCTGCACATCTACCTGAAAAGTAATTTTGTGAAGGAAAACCTGCATCAGGGGCAGACATATTTTTGCCAGATTTCTGTTCAGTCTCATAAATCCTCCTCTCTGTGTTCCAGGTGTCCCTGTCATAGAAATCAATAAACAGAACCCAGCTTCTGAGCAAGAATGAGCTAACAGAGTTTAGCTGAAAAAATGAAGCCACTGGTCCTTGTCTTGCCCTGCCCCTTACAAACTTTGCTCTCCATGTTTCTTTAAAGGATGCCAGAATCATATACCGGTCTTGCAGTGGCTTAGGGAATCTTTCTATTTTCCTTGCACTAGAAGTACTGGGTACAAGGAGAGTGTTCAGTCATGACTTTCTTCATTGATCACTTAGGCTTTAGTGTTAAAAACTTACTCTTAAAACTGAGAGAGAGCAAAGATTTCTCCAATGAAGTTTTAGCTTCAAAGAGATCCCACTAAAAAACAAGTCTCAGAGCTAAAGAACAACACCTGCAATTGCACTGAGGCAGTTCTAATAACAGTCACGTGCTCTATTATTACTGTCCCACAGTAAAAGTGCCCTTGGCTGATGATGACATCTGCATATTTTGTCGTTTTGTTTCACTGCATTCCCCTCTCTGTCTTTTCATTTTCCATTCCTAATTTCTTTAACCGAAGACTTTTTAATCTCTTCTTCAAGGAAACAGATTTGAGTGAAACATGTGAACCCAAGAGACTGGAGTAAACTTAGAATTAGGTTACAACAAACTTTATTATTGATCCTCATCTTCTGCCTAACAAGGGGAAAGATTTATGTTTATTGGAAACTGTCAATGACTGTAGTGGCAGATGTTGTTGAATCAGAGAAATGCTTAGGTCAGAAGGGGCTCCTGGATGTTCCTAGTCCAAGCAGAGATAACAATGCTGGGAAATAGGAAACTTTACATAAATCAAATAGTCTTCCCAAAATAAAAGTCAATTAGCCTGGTTTTAGGCACCTTGCAGTGTATTGCAATAGGAGATTGATTGACTAAAGTGATTTTCTTGGTAAGGCTTTACATCTGTGTGCCCAGGATTCCTTAGGACCTAGATGCAAGCATACCAGGAGAAAGAAGACACTTTCTCAGGAAAGACACACTGCTTGGGCAGGCAGGTGAGCAGGACTGGGTGTGCGCAGGGCAGATTTCAGCATCCAGACAAACTTTAGCCCTTCCAGGCCTCAACACCAAACCAGAACATTTTGTGGCAGCCCAGACCTGAGGGGAGCCTACAGGAAAGATGGAGAGAGGCTCTCTACAAGGGCCCGGAGTGACAGGACAAAGGGAAATATCTTCAAACTGATAGAGAGGAGGTTTAGATGGGATATGAGGAAAAAATTCTTCCCTGTGAGGGTGCAGAGGCCCTGGCACAAATTGCCCAGAGAAACTATGCCTTCCCTACCCTGGAAGTGTTCAAGGCCAGACTGAAATGGGGTTCTGAGCAATCTGGGATAATGGAAGGTGACCCTGTCCATGGTCTTGCAGTGGCTTAGGGAATCTTTCTATTTTCCTTTCATTAGAAGTACTAGGTACAAGGACAGTGTAGGCAGGGGCTTGGAATAAAATGATCTGTAAGATCCATTCAGGCCATTCTGTGATTCTGGGTTTTTTTGGTTTTGTTTTTTTTTTTTTTAATTGAAGATATCAGCAGCTCTCACCACAGATTGCAACCATTCTCTCTCCCGCAACACCTAAGAAAACTCAGACCCCTTAAAATGACAGAAACCTTCTCTGTTCAGAGAACAAAACCTTTTAGTGACTGGTTCTGCTTTGCCTGGGAGCTTTGCCAAGGTTTTCAGCTGGAGGGGGAATGAGGCCCTTCATTTCAGTTCATTAGAGCAGGCACACTGCAGAAACAACTGGGACATGCTGCGGTCTCAAACCCAGTGGGCTGTGCTTACCTCATCTCTTTCACGTAGGTGAGCTGAGCCAGGATGTTTTCTTTAGTCGTGGGCAGTGTGACAAGAATGGGGCCTCCAAATGAGGTCACTCAGGATGTGTTTAACAACACCGGGTGAAGTCTGTGGTAAAGGCTTCTGCACACACACATACACAGAGCATCCACTGCACATTCCTTCAGTTCGGTGAGTCATTATTCCTAGAATAACTGCTGGAGAGGCACTCCACCCTTGTACTTCCAGCGCTGGAGATGTGAATATCCCAAAGCCACTTGTTACAGTGATTTTAAGGAAGGGGAGGCAGCGGGAAAGGCCCCTGATTTCTGTGACCTCATTTGGAGAGATGCAATGCAAAGGAAATTATTAAGAGCAGAGGTAGTTTGCAATTGGTTAACCCTTGAAGGAGAGATTAAGAAGTCTTAGGTTAAAGAAATTAGGAATGGAAAAAGAAAAGAGGGAGAGAGGAATGCAGTGAAAGAAAAAGACAAAATATGCAGAAGTCATCATCAGCCAAGGGCATTTTTACTGTGGGACAGTAAATATAATATAAGTAAATATAAGTAAAGTAAATATAAGTAAATATAAGTAATAATTTTTTTTTTTTTTACAAAACTTTACAAAACTTTACAAAATTACTTTTCAGGTAGATGTGCAGGTACAATATTTTTCTTTTGCATTGTAAACACAATAGTTCTTCATCTTGCTTTCTCACCCTGTCATGTTGCTGGTGAGGAGGAATTTCAGAGTCACATTGTGCAAAGGTTCATCAGCTGCTGGGACACTGATCCTGCACCTGGGCTCTACTGATCTTTGGCCATTTTCACAGCTGTCACAAGCTAGTGCCATGCCAGGGCTAGTTAGGAAATGCATTCTCTTTCAATTAAGTCCATCAGTCTGTTCTTGTCATCTTTATTGAAGTTCCGGGTTCTCATCAAACTGCTCAGTTTTCCAAAAAGAAAGATTTCTTCTCTGATATTTTCTTTTTTAACTAGAAATGCAATTTAACACCTTGTTTTTTGTTTTGTTTTTTTTAATGTAAAAAAATCTTTATTACCCTTTCCATTATCCCTAATGGACTTTCTTCCATGCCAGAAGCTGGTTAGCCCATCTGCCTACCCTGAACATGACTTTATCTCTTTGACACTGGTATCACTTCTTGACCCTTTGCTCTATGGTTGATTCCTCCCCCAGTCTCCATTTCTGGTTTCAGAATGGAAATGAATTCAAGCTACCACCTTCATGACCAGCTGATGACTAGCTCAGCGTGAACTGAGGTTGCACAGAATGCAAACATACATGAGAAATGGTCATACACAAGAAATTCCACTCACCCAGGTGGCTTGTAGACTTGCATATTGATTGTTACAGGGGTGTAGAAAATAAATACCATTTGAGACTAGCTTTTTCTTATTTTGAAATCTGCAAATTTCTCTTTAAAATGTGCAAACACAGTGTCTACAGATTTGCTCAGGATTTACAGAAAGTGGCACCCAGACATATCCCCTTTCCCACTGTTTCTATTTCTGTAGTCATTGCCTTTGCAAAATCATCATCATCATAGAATGGTTTGTGCTAGAAGGGATCTCACAGCCCATCTCATTCCAACCCCCTGCCATGGGCAGGAACACCTCTGTTACAAATGGGAGACGGGGGTTGAGTTAAATCTGCCTTTGCCTAGGCATTTGGCAGCAGGCAGCAACTTTTATTGGGGTGCCCGCACCCCAAAACCCAGTCTCGTTCGCAAGTTCTTCAATAATGGGCCCATTAGGTCTAATATAAAATGAATTACTGTTTATGAGACACAAGAAAACAACAAGGTGATGAACTAAACAAACTATATACTACACAAAATGAAATAGAAATAAAAGAAGAAAAAAACCCCAAACCTACTAGTAGATAATACAGCATGAATTGAGGTACCTATTGTTACAGCTAGCGAAGAAGTAATGCAATTCAGGAAACCAATATATCTTACCAACTCCAGTTTGGTGATGGAACATACATTAGGATCCTTTCACTCAGTCCTGGAGGAAGTAACCACAGGCCTGCGTCCAGACCTGGGGAGAGGCTCCTCCACGCTTCACAGTCCGTGCAGGAAACCTCTGCCTCTGTGATATTTCATGTGTCTTTTATAGTGTAAAAGTGTGTCTTTCGGTCACTTACTTACTCTTTTCATCTCTTTCCACACCTGTTTTTCCCGTACCAAGATGTTGATTCCTTGATCAGGATTCAGGCTCTCAGGCGCCAAGAGATAATCTCTTGCAGGGTCGTTGACTCGATCATCGACTTGGCCTGGGCTATCTATGCCAGCTTTGTGGGTGAGAGATAGAGGTGGAACACCCTGTCACAACCTCCCACTATCCCAGGTTGCTCAGAGCCCCATCCAACCAGGCCTTGAACACCTCCAGGGATGGGGCAGCCACAGCTTCCCTGGGCAACCTGTGCCAGGGCCTCAGCATCATCACAGGGAAAAATTTCTTCCCAATAACTGATCTAAACCTGCTCTCTGTCAGTTTGGAACCATTCCATCTCGTTGTGTTTTGATCCTGGGTTAAATGTAAGCTAGCTTGTCCCTCACTGGATAACTGAGGTAGTTAAAGTGCTCCTGATCTCATTGTGTGACATGTATGCTGGTTGTCATAATTTCCTTTTTAATTTTGTTTTATTGCTTCTTCAATAAGCTGGAAGATTTGTGTTGGACTTGTGAGCCCTGGGCTCAAGTCATAGGCAAGGTTAACTCCAGGAAAAAAAAAAAACAGGCTCCAACAACCTGGAATGAGTCAAGATGGATCATTTCTCATAAAAATTATTTAGGGGGGAAAAAAAGGAAAGGAAAGGAAAGGAAAGGAAAGGAAAGGAACGGAAAGGAAAGGAAAGGAAAGGAAAGGAAAGGAAAGGAAAGGAAAGGGAGGAGAGGAAAGGAAGCTCTTCTGCAGAGAGCCCTGAAACAAATATAATTATAAACTGTGTTGTTTTATACAACATCCCTAATGATTTCTCGTTTGATGTAAGTTGATGTGGTCACATTGTCCTTGGAGAAGCTATTCCAGAGCTGTGAGTGATGGTTTATGAAATCACAAGCACACAATAAAATTGTGAGTTGTAAACAGTTAATTTTGAGGACAAAAAAAAAAAAGTTAGTCCTAAGGAAGGCATTTTGCTCCACAGCCTGTGACAAAAAATTACCAACAAGAATATGTGGTCATGACATCCAGGATTGAATAATATGTTCAAATCCCATGATCCAAGGACACAGCTCATTCAGCTCATCTGGACTTATTGGCCCCTTGGATTTTGGCCAAACACTTTTCAGCAGCCTATGGCTTCCAAAACAAACATGCTTTTGGACTGAGCTGGGTGCAGAGCTTGGCTGGAGCGAAAAAAGAAATCTCTGCTTGTGGCTGCATACTTGGTTGTTTGTTTTTATAATTTTTTTTCTCCAGTGACAGCTATTTCCTCAGCTAGGATTGGTCACTGCAGTTCACTGCAATTCCAGTTTGCATTGCATATATTAAACCTAGAGATTCCCAGTGTTTTATCTTACCCTGAGTATCCTCAGTTATCCAGCAGCCGGAAGGGATTCTTACTTCCTCCTTTACTCTTGGATTCTGACAAGGAAACCAAACGTCCTCTTGGCTTTTGCTGAGTTGTTGTGATTCCAAACATGGAGCACAAGAGCTTGCAGTTGGGCCATTTTTCCAAGGAACAAAGTCACCTGTAGTTAAGTACCTGGGACCTAATTTTCTCCTCCACTGCTTAAACCGATGCACAGCAGGGTGGATTCAGCAAATCCCAAAAGTAAAACAAACCAAAAAACCAAAAAACCCCAATGCAATAGAGATTTGGGGGTGTTTATTTCCTTTTACAAGCACATCTTTAATTAGATTACCAATACTTACCCCAGATTGCTCAGAGCCCCATCCAGCCTGGCCTTGAACATTGCCAGGGATGGGGCGGCCACAGCTTCTCTGGGCACCCTGTGCCAGGGCCTCAGCACCCTCACAGGGAACAATTTCCTCCTCATATCCCATCTAAACCTCCTCTTTGTCAGTGGGAAGCCGTTCCCCCTTGTCCTGTCACTCCAGACCATTGCCTAAAGTCTCTCTCCATCTTTCCCGCAGGCTCCCTGCAGGCACTGCAAGGCCCCAGTGAGGTCACCCCACAGCCTTTTCTTCTCCAGGCTGAACAATCCCAATTCTCCCAGCCTTTCCTCCCAGCAGAGCTGCTCCATCCCTCTGAGCCCCTTGGTGTCCCTGCTCTGGGCTGGCTCCAGCAGCTCCTTGTCCTTGCTGTGCTGGGCTCCAGGGCTGGAGGCAGCCCTGCAGGGGGGGTCTCAGCAGAGCAAAGGGGCAGAACCTCCCCCTCCCCTGCTGCCCATGCTGGGGGCTCAGCCCTGCACATGGTGGGGCTCTGGATCCCAACACTGGCACTGGTGCTGCCCCTTTCCCTGAACATGCTCAGGCTGCACTGAAGCCACACAGCTCACGGGCCTGTGTTCTCTGCCCAGCTTTGTGTACCCGCAGCTGAGGTCATCCTGTACATGTGAATTATCAGAAAGCCTTCTTTTTTTCCTTTTTTTCCCCTTTCCCTTCTTGGTACTGAATCATTCAGATAATTCCTGCAGCGGGTAAGGGTTAGCTCCAGCAGGAGGGGGGCTTTCTGTCAATGCACAGTACAAATGTGTCTTGTGTCAAGACCCTACAGAAGATGCCAATCCCTCTTAGACTCTTGCAGCAAAGCATGGGCTGCTCTGGTGACCCTTTTGAGACATCTGTCTGTGTTTGATTACCTTTGAGTTGCTATGCAGAGTTTCAACCAGAGCTTAATGAATCATAAATCTGTTGCAGGGGCTGTCACAGGAGATGGATAGATGGGATTCTTCCTGATACTTCCCCTAGCTTTCAAGTTGATCCTTCACTCATCTAAGAGGTTGGATTCAAGCTCTCCAATAATCCTCTCCCATCTAAATGTCTGCGTAGAAACAGAGACATTATTTTCAAATTACCTGGGAGGAAGCAGAAAATGAGGTAAACTCAGCAAAATTTTCCTGTTCTTCATAGAAGTGTATGAAGAACACCTCTATCTACCATAGAGGTGGGCTTATCCACCATCTCTTGTCCCCAAAATTCCTGAAAGATTTTTCATCCCCTAAGCTGAGAGCGCAGAGTGGGAAGGGAGCATGGGGAGTACCCATGTCTCCCAGGACACCTGGACACTTCCCAGGCAAGAAATCTGAATAACACAAAAGTCTACAAGTATTTGAAGTGTACCAATACATACTCTGGTTCTAGAGGTGAATAAAAACTTGGTTTGGAGAAGAAGCTAATAACAACATTTCTGAATCAAGGGAAAAACCAAATGTTAAGAAGGATTTAGAGTTCAAACACTACCAAAAATGTATAAAATTTTATTTTATGAATACATTAAACTATTGTGCGCAGCACATACATATAAAAATAGAAGCAATTTCAGAAACAATTGATTGGACAGTTTTGTGTTTCTTGCAAATTTACAGTCTTAAATGTGAGTCCATATTGAGTCAGAATATGAGGTATATTTTAGTGAAAAAAAGTAATCTGAGAACTTTGGCATCATTTTACTGTGCAAAATAAAATCTTGGAATTGACATAGTGAGGTATACAAATATGACTCGGCTTTTCTATTGTGTGTGTGTGTCTCTGCATGTTTGGGGAAAATACATTTATTCAAGAACATGATTCAGTTCCAGCCAAGTCTGCTTTCTAACAGGGTGGATTAAGTCTTAGATTGTTACGGGATTTGCCTAAGGAAGGAGAAACCTTGAAAACAGGCATCAACTCCACAGGAAAATCCGATGTGCAAAATGTGGGCACGACAGGCTAGTGTGGAGCATTGACAGCAATGCTTTCAAAGCTTGTAGCCCCTGGCATGGCCCCCTGTTAATGCACACTGAGATACGTTTTGAAGTTTCTAATTTGGCCCTGATTTGGGAAATCACTTTACATTCAGGAGTTTTCTTTACATAGTCACAAATCCGTTTTTGATTTCAGCCTTGATTTCCACGTTGATCTGGCTGGCATTGATGCGTAATGGGGAAAAAAGCAGTGATGTCAGGAGTAACTCAGTAGAGTAACTGATGAGGCTTTCCAAATGCCCACCAAAACTGCATCCAAAAGGGTCTGCAGTTCTTAAAAACAATCTCAGCCCAGCAGGCTATGCCTAAACAGATTTATAGAACCACAGAATGATTGAGGTTGGAAAACACCTCCAACATCATCAAGTCCAACTTTTGACCAATCCCCACCTTGTCAGCCAGACAAGAGCCTCATCCAGTAATTTCTTGCACTCTTCTAGGAATGGTGACTCCACCACCTCTCTAGGCAGCCTGTTCCAATGCCTGACCACCCTTTCAGTGAAGAAATTCTTCCTAATGTCCAACTGAACCTCCCCTGGCACAGCTTGAGACCATTTCCTCTTCCTGACTTCTTGTCACCTGGTTTAGGGTTGTCCTCACTTGACCAGTGTGTGCGAAATGGAGCCTCTGAGTCTGATCTCCACCTTTTGTGTCAGCTATCCCATTGCAATAAGAACTTTCTTGAGGCTGCCCTGGTTTAAGAGGGAACAGACTTTATCCTGTCATAAGGGCACTGGTTTAAGTAGTGATCAGAAATATGTCAGCATTTGAACTCTGTTTCCTTCAACATCCCTGGACTCTTCCATACTTCTTCAAACTTAATTTCAAAGACATTTAGGAATATAACACCAGGGTACAGGTTGCCAGCTAATGTATTTCAGCACTACTCTCTGTACCTCTAGAGACTCTAGGTCAATGTACTGTCTGATACCCTCCAAACTTTTCTTTGAACCACTCTCTCCCAACTCAAAACATGCTGATTTTTCACTTCAAATGCACATTTTTCCAAAGCAAACTGCCTCACATGTTGTGGGTGAACAAAGTGTGTCAACTTGTCTTCTCTCTAAAATACTGCAAGAGCAGAAAATGAAGAGCAACTCCTTTCCTTCCAAAGCATCATCCAAACCTGTTCACGTACTGTGAGCAGCATTCCACTCTTTTTCTCTCTTCATTGACACTGTCATCACCACTTACATTGGAGCCAGGTATATTCAAGTATAAGTCACGCAAAAGATGCTGGAAAACTGTCTCTTGTTCACAAAACAATTGCCTTGACAATTTCTCAGTAATGGCAGCTGTGGCTACAGCCTTGTGGGTATGTCCTTTGGGCCAATCCTTCTGCAGCTATAAACTGATAGTTTTACTGGGCTGATTTACTCCAGCTGAGGATCTGCCCCTGACAATGTCTCTCATGCACGTCAGAAGGTTCAAATTCATCGTGAATAGACAGCCCCTGTAAATAGAATGGCATGTCAAGGCTGGATATAGCCCCATTTTGGCTGGACATGGGAGATAATCTTGCACTCAGATATTCACTTCTACAGCAGCATGGTCCATCTATGCTGAAAATGCTCATGTTCTGACATGGCATTGAATCTAGTTTCAAATTTAGGAGCATGCCACCAAAGCAGGAATCCCAAGACTTCTGGTAACTGACATTTATAGTGACTATTGACTTAGGGCCTCTTAAAATACTTTCAAAGGCACAGAGAATGCAGCTTTATTGGTGACCTGGAAAAGGGTTGTCAAAATAGCAAAGCAAGGTTATGTGCCATTTGTATGGCTTCTAGGAGAGCTTAGAAGAGTGTTTCATAGAGCTTTGCTGTGTTGTCTTTGAAACTGATGCTTTGCAAGTGACAGAAATTGGAATTATAGCACAAATGTCTCTGTCCCAACATGGGAAGGTATGCTTGTGTTGCCTCCTTCTTTCTCTGTCCTTCATACCTCAGGGAGATATGTTGGAGAAGAACCAAATATACTTAAGACAGCGAAAATTCAACACAGCGTTTTCTAAAATAACCCTTTGCTGGAAGCTTCCATGAATTTCTTACATTTTATAAAGTGCATCCCACAGACCAGTTCTAATTCTTGGAGATTAACAACATTCAGCCTAACTGAAACAGAGCGCCTTTAAACATTTATATTCTTTTATGTGTATACCAATATAAAGGCACCTGGGCATGAGGACACTGGGATGATTGATTCATTAAAAGTATGTAATTACATAGATGCACACTCACATATCCCATGTCTATATATATATACAAATATTAATATTAAAGATGTACACATCTATATTTGAGGTAAGTCTAAACTAACTCACAAAATGCCATTCAAAATTCTCAGCTCCAAATAAGTTTTGCATTTGGGACCCATCTGTGATTTATCCTGTGGCCCTTCTCATGGGAAATAGATTGTAGGTCTTCATTTTGTAAACCAGTCCATGTGAGGAGACCCTGGAGAAGCCCTTCAGAGACAGAGGGGCTCCGAGAATAGACAGTTTGCTCATGTAGAAACAATTGTGGAACTGGCACCTTAATGATCAGAATAGGTTGAGGACTTTACAGGACAAGACACAGTCTGTAGAGGGGGATGCAGGCAGATATTCAGATGGAGTTAACTGCCTGAAGCTCTGGTGAAGCAAAATCATCTGGTGATTTGGCCCATGATATGTAAACAGCTCACTACAAGAAGTTATTATCTGAGGTAAATAATATTTAGTAAATAAGCTATCCTTGATTAGATGGTTGCCCACAGCCATTCCGTCTCTTCCAAAAACTTCTTTGCACTCCAGCTTGCATTTTTCTCTGTACAGCACCAAAGGAGGCACACAGCCGTTTAAAATTTGTACAGAGTAGAAGAGAAGCGGCATCATATTACATATGCTATATGATGAATCTAGTACAAATATTTTTATCCAAATATACACATACATATATAGATTTCTTTTTTTCTTCAATGACCAGTATAAATACTTTACCTGGGAGGTTATTGCCCATGTGCAAAACGAAACAGTTTGTTCTGGGATTTAATCTTCTGTTTTGCTGCTGTTCATATTCTTGGTAAGAAGTGGGTCACTGTCATGGCAGGAGAGACCTTGTTCCCTCTCTTCACCCTCCCGTGTTTGCTCAGGGCAATGTAAGCACCATGGTGAACGTTGGATTCATATGCGTTGTAGTTATTGGGCAGTAAGGTTTCCTTGAATTTGCACTCATCTTGGAAAACAGCCTAAGGAACAGCAAGGGGGAGGGGTGGGGGTACAAATCAGGTACAATCAGTGTTCCGCCAAGGCTCAGGTCATTTTTCTTCCTCATGTTTTTACACCAGGGCTTGTTGCAGTGTGTGACAGGTGGTGCTGCAGCCACGGCAGCCAACAATAAATCTCCCTCCTTGGTGCTAATTTGGTGTCAGATGAACTCAGATGGCACCTGCCCAGATAATGGACTGTGTACTTCCTGTGGCAGATCTAGTTAATTCATTATAAATCATGGATTTCTTCATTTTATTTGCAAGTAATGATTTCTTTCAGCATTGCTCTCTCTCGCCTAAATGACAGTTTTATTTAAAACCTCCCCTCTGCCAGAAGTCTTGTCATTTATAAAAGATATGCTGGCTGTCAGTGCTCTTCTAAACAGCAGTGTCCAGGGAGAACTGCTTGCTTCAATAAGAGATTTGATTAGCAATAAATCTTTCCTTTCTTAAACCATTAGTGGTGTTTAACTACGCAGCTGGTTCTAAGCTGGGAAAACAGTTTTAATTTTCTCCATGTCAAATCACAAAAATCCAAGGAGAGGGAGTTATCTGGGAGAGCAGGTGCAAGGACAAGCAGGAGACAAATGCAGAGGAAATTAAAAGAGAAAACAGAATAATTCTCTGACTTCAAATGTCTGGCACATGAGATGCCACCAGTGCTGTTGTATTTGGGCAGTTGTGTGATAACACCACCCAAAGCCTGTAAGAGTTTAACTTAAGGCACTGTGTTGTGCAAAGGAAAATGCATCTCTCTTACAGCTTATGAAAGTGTCTTTGAAGATAAAGAAAACTATATTGAAACTGGGTGGAAAAAAACAAAGGGGTTTCTGAAGCTGGACCCTGCATTTCTTTAGAAAGACACAGTTAAGTAAAGCAGTTGGGCTTGTGGTACTTTTGAGGTGTTTGTGATCAGACATGATTGAAAGAATATTCCTCGAGTGGAACCTTGAAATGTCCCACTGTCATTATCTATGTGAGAAGGAATCAGTCAGGTCAGTACTGGCCACATGTCCTTCAAAACATTTGGCATTTTTAAAAACAACTGCAATGCTTTGCTGAAATTACAGCTGTTCCAAGGTAAAGGACTCTGCTGTTCCTTGACAAAGAGATGGATACAACCAGTGCCATTCATTACTTTGAGATGGGCTGGTTTTGCCTATTGCCCAGAGCCAGCCTCTTTCAAATGCACCTCCTAACAAGCACTTTTTCTGCTGGATGTTGAGAGTGGAGATGTATTGCTCACATCTCAGAGGTTAAACTGCATTTAGATAGCAAATCATCTAGATGAGGATGATGTTTTTTTCAGTATGATTTGCATATTATTGTTAATAGTTATCGTTTTCTCACCCTTTGCAACTGATCTCACAAAACTGTTCCTTAAAATATCTGCAGCCACATATGTTGGCCTTGTAGGGGAGACTTCCTAATTATTGTTCATGGTGTGGTTGTTTTTGGTAAGATGGAGCATGTGGTCATTATTTTACTGAGGGTAGTGCTGGAAATAGCTCTAATTGTGCCTCTCCTACACACAGTGCAATGCAGAATGGAATCAATAGAGCTCAGCTTTGCTAGAATGTGTTTGCAGGCCTGTGACCTTAAAAGAAGCCATCTAATTAATCTGTGCTATTTGCAGATTATATTCATTTTCCTAAGGTGTTCCCTGTACAGTCTTACAGGAAAGCTTTAAAATCCTAGCCCTGTAACAGCCACACTGTTTATTGTATTAAATAGCACTGATGACACCAGGCTGGGCAGGCTCCCTGTAACTCGAGGGCTCTTTTCTCTGCTTGTAATCAGAGACTTCCATAAGGAAAAAAACCAAAACAAGCTAAACACAAACAAACAAAGGAAAACACTAAACCAAAACAAACCACTTCAAAACCTTTTTGTTTAAACTGTGAAAATCTACTTGCACTTGTACTCACCGTCCCATACAACCTCCCCTTGCTGTTCATTGCAATGAAGAGAGCACTTTTCACACCAAGCAGACTTACAACACCTCTTTCTACAGTGGATATTTCAAAGAGACCTGAAAAACATGAAGTTTATTGGAAGTGTTACCACAGAATCTAGAGCTAATGGAAGGAAATTCAGATATCCTTTTTTTCCAAACCCTAACAAACTTGACATATATTCTTTAAGAGAATTATCTCCCTCAGTGCAGCAAAATAAATACACACCAAGATGATCTTGGGTTTTCCTACATGTCACAGGATTTGAAAGTAATTATTCTAGAATTGTAGTCACATTCTGTATTAGCCTTTTGCTCTGTCAGGCTCTTTTGATCTGTCAAACGCTGAACCTTTTTAATAACAAAATTATTTTTATGTAGTATGCTATACTTACAAAAGGCTTTTTACTGAGGCTTAGAGATGTGTGGCTTGCATTTTGAAGTCCCACATGACATCTTAGCTGCAAAAGATTTTAGCACCTGCCCTCTACAGGAAATTCAAATCCACATGACTAATGCTTTCCTTAATTCTTAGGGTAACAGAACAGCACCCACAAGAATGAGCAAACCCGGAACAGCAAACCCTCCCATGGGACACACTGAGCATCCCAAAAATACCGGTCAGCTGGGATTCAAAAATCATGCTTTGACACTCTGAACTCAGCAAAAACCTCCTGGATTCAAAAGGCAAGTGAGAAGGTGAGGAGCAAGAAAATGTAGCAGAGAGTCAGTTTTTGACCTGGTTTGTCTTTTCTCATCTGTGCAACAGAGCAGGTAAAAATAAATTCTATCTAAATTTGTCTAAGCATTTTGTGCCACATTTCAGCCCAAAGGGTTCTCATGTTTATTGATCTCAGAGACTTTTTAAAAGACAAGAGATGTAGCAGAGATTAATAATATAAAGTCATAACATTTGCACTCTATGAAGGATAGTTCCTAGAGTTCACAGCAATTAAGTGACATCTATTTCATTTTTGGATGCAACTCACTGTATTGGTTTTCATTATGAACTCCGCTTATCCTTCCGTCTGGGAGGATTTGAAGGTGAAACCCGATGCCCACGTTGCAGTATAGCCTCCGCTGCCTCTTGATTCCTAGCAAATAGTCACTCTCCCAGTTCACATCTGCCTTCTCCCCTGACATCCCAGCCATGGACCTGGACAGCAGAGATTGCCATCCTCTTTCCAGCAATGTGCCGTTAGTTCTGCTTACAACTGGGTGTGTGGAAGCAATCCCGGCTAGCAAACCCAGGAGAAGGAACGCAGGCAATGTCTGGTGAACGCTGGCATCGCAGGACATAGTGATGAGAGGTCTTTGTGCCGTGGCCATCCGGTTCACTTCCTGGGCACGTGGTCAGAATTAATGGCCCTAAAAATACCGCCCTTCTTGTTTTTCTCCCTTCAGCATGGTGGCAGAGGCTTATTTTTGGAAAGCAAATAGAGCTTGCTGGCCTGAAACTAAAGTCCGATAGCAGTTGGTTTGGGAGCAGAGACAGGCCAGCAGG
This sequence comes from Dasyornis broadbenti, assembly GCA_013397935.1. Taxonomy (NCBI): domain Eukaryota; kingdom Metazoa; phylum Chordata; class Aves; order Passeriformes; family Dasyornithidae; genus Dasyornis; species Dasyornis broadbenti. The sequence continues at coordinate 30,060 of VZRN01001206.1, forward strand.
ACTCCAGCTGGTGGGGACCATGGTTTGTAGATCCTGCTTCCCACTGGGCAGCCTCTGTTATATTCGATTGTGCCATCTTTATAGCGCAAGGGCTGTCCCTCCCCACATCATCACTCTGACATCAACAGCCTGCCCAAGGTGAGGCTGCCAGGGCTGTAACACAAACCTGCTGTCCTCCCTGCCTGCTGAGGTTGGCGTGCTGTCACCCAAGACTGGAGGCAGGAGTGGGATTTCATTGGCTGCGGGAAGCAAAGGAGTCAAATTGGTCAGGGAGTCAGACGCCTCACAGGCAGCTTCCTTATTTAGAGAAGAAGGTGTATAAACAGTTCTGGATCTCATCAGTGAGCAATGAGAGGTTTGCAGCCACTTCCTTGGTGGCAGGACCGGCAGGTGTTTGTCGGGGCACCTCAATACTCAGGGACAATTGGCTTGAGGTGGCCACAGCTCTCTTTGTGCACACCCTGCAAAGCCAAGGCACCTCTTGCTGAGTGACCCACATGCTAAGCTCTGTCTGTACCTCTGCAAGGAGTGATCCTGGCTGGCTAAAGGAGAGGTAAGCCATTCCACAGGCACAGGAAGCCCCAGCTGCTGCTGGTTTTATCACAGTGGGAATTCTGCTGAGCAGGGCACGCAGGCTGGAGCATTGATCTTGCAGTGATATGTAGCTGGGAATGTTAGGCCTTCATGTTTTTCACTGCGGTGATTTCCAAATGATCACGTTTACCTGGGGAGGGTGTGTGCCTCCTGCAGGGGGGCAATTGTATTTGTAGGAATAAGACAAGGACAATGTGTTAAAGACAAGGAAAAACTGAGATGGCCACAGCTTCCCAGTATTTCACAGTCTCCTTTCCTCTAGCCCAAATACTTTTTAAATAACTTACAACCATCTTAATTTGCCTCCCCTTCCATTTGCTCAGACTGTCTTAATTGTTTCCCCTGATTTCCCACTGATGCTGTTTCAGCTCCTTGGGAGATGGACAGATTAGACTTGTATCTTAATTAGTTTCACAGACCTTATCAAGATAAAAGTCAGAGGAAAATGGCTGAGATTTAAACAAATACTTTTGTCAATATGTCTATCAGCTTCTCACAGCAAGATGCAAGCACAGGCCTTGCATCTTCTGTGTCATTTGAGAAGCCTGCTAATGAGGAGAGTACCTGGAAGCATAATTAAACTGAGCACACCCAGCATGACAGTTTCACATTAGCAGAGGTGTAATACGAGGCCTGGGACACTGCAGACTCCCCAGCACAATCCTCATGAGGTGAAGGGGAGCCCCTGGCAGCCCTGAGGCAGGTGAGCAGTCAGAGTTAGTGATGTCTATAAATACTGATTGCTCTCATGAGACAGGCTCAGCAATAAAGTAACTGGGAACTACAGGGCTAGGCCCTGGCTTGTGCCAGGTGACATTTCAAGGTCTCTGTGCCTTTGCTGAAGCAGCACTTGGACTATCGCAGAATCACAGAATAACCTGAGCTGGAAGGGAACTACTAGGATCAGGCAAATCCAACCCCTTTCCCTGCACAGGACACCCCAGCAATCCCACCCTGTGCCTGGGAGCCTTCTCCAAACACTTCCTGAACTCTGGCAGGCTTGGGGTGGTGGCCAAAGGAAGGATATCTTTGCTGACAAAGGAAATCCTCAGATCCTTTTCTCTCCTGACTTCTACTTCATCTCATGATTTTACATCTATGCAATGCACATACATAATTTTTAGGAAGGAATAAGAGTAGTATTTTACATCCTCTTATCTTAGCTGCAGTGTTCAGGAGAGGCCAGCATCAGTGGGAAACTAAGCCCGGGTCCCTGTTACAAGAATGGAGCACTGATTTCCCAGTTTTTCTAAAGCTACAGTCTGAAACCTGCCCATTGCCAATACATGACTCCTGGCAACACTGCCTGATCACTCTCTGCAAAAACACGCATTGTAATATTTTCTTTCTTGTTTATTTTTCCCCCTAGAGAACTTTTCAAGTGTAATGGGTGCAACACTCCCAGGTTTAATCCTCAGGTTTAATCACCTTTGCATCTAAATGTCTTATTCATCAGGTTTCTCATATGAAAGACAACCCACAGGCTAAATGAGCTCTTCTAACTTTTGCTGGTACATCTGCCACTGCAGATTCCCCATAAGCTGCCCTGATGGCATATGTTAAAGGAACACTTTGTGGGATACACCATGTCTCATTCCAGTACTCTTGATCCTAGAAGAAAAACCAACTGGTCAGACACGAAACAAAACGAAACGAAACGAAACGAAACGAAATGAACCAAACCAAACCAAACCAAACCAAACCAAACCAAACCAAACCAAACCAAACCAAACCAAACCAAACCAAAACAAAACAAAACAAAACAAAATGATAATTTCTGACAAGTCCGTGGGCTGCACTGCTTTATCTTTTAGTTAGCCCAGCTGGAAAGTGACTGCTGAGGGCTGTGGTGACCCTGAGGACAGCCTTGCTCCAGCATTTTCCCACTGAGCAAGTCGATCTGTCAGCATTCTGTATGGAAAGGGTGCACGGATTACTTTCTCGCAAAAAATCAGGACTTTTCTTGCTTGATCTGTAAACCAAACCAAATAGCTAAAACCTGTGGTTTCACTGGGACACCTGGCCCTCATAAGACCGGGAGTCCTGGTATCTGGCCCCAGACCAAGTGTGTGCAGCTGGGAGATGGAGTGCATTCTGCAGTCTTGTACTGCTCAGCAATTCTGCATCGGAGCTGAAATGAGTCTTCAACTCTCTAGCTGGATCTGGCCAGCTGGCTGCTGAGTTTCTGTTTATTAGCATCTGAAGATGAACTGCCATGTAAACTCTGGAGCTTCTGATTCAATTATGCAAGCCTTGTTTGCTCTAAAAGATGCCTTGTTCTGCATCAACTTGTCCTCTTGGCCCTTGAAGTGACTATTTCCAGAAAACACACTGTAGCCTTTTGATTTTCAGATAGCATGTTGTTCTGGCTTTGTGTAGCCAGTGAAATTTGGAAGGGAGACACCAATAGCATTTGCAGTAAAATAAACCCTGTGAACTCCAAAATGGTAAAAATTTACTTCAGCAATCAAACTCAAGCTTTCTCAAACTCTTAAGACCCAGGATGACAGTGCTCACTGCCTAACTGAAGTAACAAGTTTTCATTGTCAGTATTTTAGCACAATATTAAAATAACCCCTCTTTGGAGCACAGCAGTTCAAATCCACTTTTAGAGAGTCTAAGAAAAGTCCTGCAGCTGAGCAGTAACATGATATGGATATAGAACACGTCTTCCAAAAAATGTGTGATGACTTAGGGTCCTAAGTTTCATTTTCAAATCTGCTAAAAGTCTCTCCCTATTTTAAGGCCTGGAAAGAGCAGTCCCTCATTCAAACACAGAAGGATGGACTAAAATTGTTCACCTTGCCTGTGAAGACCCAGGCTGGTGGTGGACAGTGGAGAAAGGAGATTTCCAGGTGATAAATCTGACTCTTGTGGCAGGGTAAGTGTTGCATACTCTGGACAAGTTACATAAAAATCTGCAAGCCCAATTCTGACCATGGAGCCCATCTGATCATCTTTAGGCTAATGGGATTTGCTGGCCAGTATGTAGAGATTTGTAACACAAATACCAGGACTATTATGAACGAAATGTGAATCACAGTCTGAAAACAGCAGAAAAAAACAATAGAGCAAGGGTTGCAGGGCTGTATTGACACCCAAGGACCCCACCAGTAGCTGTAGAACTGGTAACACTGAGCAATGTGTTGTTGGCATCAAGGCTAATTTGGATAGGGCCACAGCACAGATAATTAATGAGCAGAAGACCTGAGCCCTGGTAGCAGGAGGATGACAAAAAGGGCTGTAGCATACTGTATTTATTATCTGTCTTCCTATAATCCAACAGAGAGGCAGATTTGTTGTCACACTGATCCCCAAAATGAATAAACAAGACCACAGACAGCAACCTTGCCTGAGACTCTTGGCAGTTGATGAGCTCTTGGAGGCTGAAGCAAGCAAACTTCCAGACCAAAACTATCCCCTCGTTACAGCTGCTGACTCCTAAAGCATGCACAAGACCTGTTCAAACATGATTTGTCATCACCAGTCATAAGGAAGCCAAGATATTAACAGGGAACCCACATTTTGTCACACACACAGAGGTCCTGGCTAGGCCACTCAGACACACTTGGGCAAGACAGTGTGTACATTTAACAACTTAGAGTCATCTAAAATAATTATCTTCCCATTTCTCTACAGGGAAATCTCTTGCTGAGATTTCACATGCCGATTTCTTACAGGCAAGCACAAATCACAGAGCAGCTTATTGCTATTTTCTTTTTGGAGGGAAGTGGGAAAAAGGATCTACTCCGACAGGAAACTCTGGAGGATTTAAGACTAGGTAGAGGCTATCTTACTTGGAAAAAGATTTTGGTTTACTGCTTATTCATACTAAACTCATTCTCTGCAGAGGATATGTCAAGCACAGATACAAATATGCCCATCTTTATCTCCTGAGCTGGCCATGTTTCCCTCTTCATGTTCCACAGAAATGGGAATGACTGTCAGAAGACAGAGTGGTGACTCCACAGTGAACCTGTGGCTTTCCACCTGGTACTGTGCCCACCAGCCGACTCTGCTTCTCTCATCACCTCCTCAGCTGTTCCCACCCCACAAGGACAGGCAGTCCAAGGGTAAAAGGCTGAGCTGAAGAAAACAGAAGTGACAGCCACCACCCCCACAGGGATCTGCTTGGTGTTACTTATTAGAAGAGATGAATGACAAGAGACATGTTTAGTTTGGTTTAAGTTTGTTACGTGCACGGTTTTCTCATTACAGCAGGAACAGGGACACTGCAGGAACAGGGATGCTAAATATCACATATAAGTAACATTTTGAGTAGGAAACCAAAGAAACCCCTTGTTTTTATTGTTGTTGGTGATGAGACTCTGTCCAATGGCCCAGCTGACCTCTGTATGATTCCTGACTATAGAACTATTCAGACTAAATTACATAATCCATTATACAAGGTTAAAGGCAATTTGTGTTGTGCACCATTAGCTCATTGAGGATTTTCTCTTGCATATCAATTCCTCATCCATTGGTCTGGATCCTCCCTCATGTTTCAAAGGAGAATTCTCAAACCTATTGTGCAGTCATCTGAACTTTTTCCTGGGGTTTTCAAGTTATTCTTTTTCCTGCATGTCTGAAGGTCTAAAGCTTGTAATTTGTCTTCAACAGCGGTTGTGATTTGTTGTTTAATTTCCATAGAAAGGATCCTATTTTTGACATCCCTTTCTCTTCTGCCACCCTCTTCCTATTCCCACTGCTCTCTGTTCATTCTACAAGACCTGCACAGTTCCTGCAGAGAGCTGTTAGGTTTGTACGCTATTGGCGTAGTGCTTGAGGAAGGCATGCATTTATGACAAAATTTTGTGAATTCCCCACAGCAGGATGACAGAATTACTTCCCTGATGATATCCAGGATCTTGTTCAAAAGGCGTCTTTCCAAGACAAACAGAAGTCTTTTTTTCCTTCGGTCAAAAATGCTCCAAATAGCTGAGCAGTCCCTTGATCCTTCAGAAGCTGCTGAGAGCACTTTCAGCCTCTCCTTGAACACCTTCAGCGTGCTCCCTGTGCATTCTTGGGGCTCTCTACTGGACTTCCTCCTGTCTATTGACTTCTCTCCTGTTCTGGGATGCCCTAAACTGACCATAGCACACTAGATGTGCCAGTGATGGGAAGTAATCCCTTCCCTCATCCCTCGAGCTCCTGGCCACATTTGGGCTAATTGCGGCCCAGTCTGTGGCTGTCCTGCCTCACCACAACTATAAATTTGGGTTCAGCTCTCTCTGCACCATGATCCCCAGCCTCTTCTCAAAGCAAAGCTGCTCCCCAGTCAATCAGTGCCCAGCCTGGACTATTGCCAGGAATAATGTACAGGATCAAGGTTCTGCATTTTTTTGTGCCAGACTGCATGAGAGTAATGTCAACCTGTTATTCCAGCTTTCCATGGTCCAGCTGGATGCCAGTCCTACCCTCATCGTATCAGTTTTTCCTACAATTTATTGTTGCCAACTGCAAACTTGTGGAGTCAGGTAAAAGAAACTAATCTGGGGGTAGTGATGGATTCTTCCTCAAATGCCTGCCACATTCATACAGCATGTTGTTTCCACTCTCCAAATCATTGTTCATTGTGATTTTGTTCTATGTGGTCATCACACACAGTGAAATACAATAGTAAAATGCAGTATTGAAAAAACAGGTTGGGTCTCTGCCAGCAAAGACCTCATTCTTTAACCTCGTCTTTTTAACACTCATATTTTTGTCTGTGTATGATTTTAGATGTTTTCCTTATAATCCACGACTCTACAGTTAAACTGACCTGAAGCTTCCCCCCAAGGCACACCCCAAAGACAATGTGAGATGTGTAAATCCTGTTTTAATCTGGTTGATTACAGTTGCATTGCACAAGATATTCATTGCATAACATATTTAAAGCTTGCAAGTCCTGTTTTCAGAAAGGAGCCCATTTCTCTGTGTCAAAATATCCTCTGCTCTCAGTGCATCGAGGGGGCCTCAATATTGGTGCCATTTTCCCCACCATTGAAGAACTGGCTGTGAGTAACTAGAACATCAGTGCCCTCTCTACAAAAATCATGCAGGTTTGTGAGTTTCACTGGTTCAAGGCTGCCTCCTTCCTTGCCTTGAAATGATAATTTCCAGTAGTTACTCTGAACAGTAGCAAATCTGAGCCCAAAGCAAATGTTTTGTATTTAAGGCTGCAGCCACCTTGTTATTTCTTCATCAGGAACTGCAGTATAAAGTAATTGTTGTGATGGTTTTTAACATATGGAAGATCAAGATCAGATTCCTAAAATATTATGAAAACCAGTTATAGCTTTAACAGTGACTGTGGTTAAATATACAGTCTAAGTAATTTGTTCTATTAAAAAGCCCGAGTCTTATTTTTATCAAGTGATGTTATGAGGGCATGTTCTAAATCAGCCAAAAGCTCTTGTAGCTACAAGAGCTTCACTTCTGCAATTTTTAACAGCCCAATTAAGTTAGTGCAGCTCCTTGTGCATGTTGTTGGTACAGAATTCCTCCTCTGACACTGACCAGATCAGGTAGACTCCAGAAGGTTAAACATTTGAAGAACACAGGTGAAGAAAATGCAAGAGCTGAATAACAAGGTTGAGTTTATTTTTCCCCTGAAAAGATGAGTCTCATTTGGTCAGAGTCAGGTTGTGATGGGCGCACAAGGACTAAGAAATAAACCCACACATTTCATGCATTCATGTAACACTTCTCTGGACATCCCTCTCCATGCTGTCCTGCGCTTCTCCCTGTGCACGGGCCCAGTTTAGGATTACACTGCTGTTGCTGATGTGCAGCTATTCTAAACATCCTTTCAGCAGAATGCATATTCCATGCAGGATTAAGGAATGGTTTGTCTGATGCTCACTGGACAGGCGGTGTGGAGCAGGGTCAAGGAAAACATGCAGCAGAGCTCTGAAATTTCCTTTTTGATCAAGTAGGGAGTGAGCATATGTTGGCAGATGGAATGTGTGCTCAGCTTACTTTAGTGGAGTTTCAGCACTGACCTTTTGCTGCATTCCTCCAGCAGCAGTAAAATGATTCTGCTTAAGTAAACTGACCATGTGCAAACCCAGCTGTCTTCTCCAGCCCACCATTTCTCCTACTGTTACAAGAAGCCTGGAGGCAAGGGAATGTTGTAATTTAATGTGTAACAACCTCTCATGGAAATAATGTTGTGAAAATTAATTATGCTCATGGCACAATAATCTCCACCTTGAGGGGCCACTTTAAGAACTGGCCACAGGAGTGCACATTAATAGGTCCTGGCTTGCTGTACTTTATCAGTGTCTTCCTGACACAAACAGGAAATTAAAGCCTCTTACACCATTCCCAGCTTGGCCCATCCTTACCTCTCTTTGACTGCTTTATGTTTTCCATCCTTTGTTTCTGAAAGTGTCTGGCAAGTCTGGCTGTGTACGACTCCACTATAAAAATTAACATGGATTATGCAAAAGTAGGTGATCCAGCAGGCCAGTTATTAGTGAGCAGAATGCTTCTTCAAAGAGCTCCTTGTGACAGTGAGAGCGCAAGGGGACAGCCAGACTGTGCCCTAGCACAGTGCCATTGCAGACCCAGGATTTTCCAACCGCTTGCAATTCCAAATACCCCTTTTTATGAGATGCACTAAACTCCATACAGTTGGGCTTGGCTCTCAGAAAGCCCTGAATATCCCCCAGCTGAAAGACAACAAATGCTCTATTTTGGATACTCAAAGCTAGAGGCATTGGTTGGTGTTTGGATAGGCAGGAGAGCTCTTTTCTTTATGTCCATGGCCCGAGTGTCCCAAAAGTCCCAACTGAATGTATGTTTCCCCAGAAAAAAAGAGAAGAAAATAGAAATAAGACATCGCTCCAGCATGTATTGTATACAGCCTGCCCTTCAAATTCTTGATGCTTTTTCATGGAATCATAGAATCACTGGGGCTGAAGTGACATTTAAAGGCCATGTAGCCCAACTCCCCTGCAATGAGCAGGGATATCTTCAACAGATCAGGTTGCTCAGAGCCCTGTCGAGCCTGGTCTTGAATGTTTCCAGGGATGGGGCATCCTCCACCTCTCTGGGCAACCTGTGACAGTGTTTCACCACCCTCACAGTAAAGAATTTCTTCCTTCTATCTAATGTAAATTGTCCCTCTTTTAATGTAAACCCACTGCCCCTTGTCCTGTCTCAACAAGCCCTGATAAGAAGTTTGTCCCCATCTTTCTTATAGTGCCCCTTGGAATACTGAAGGATCCCCTAGACTCTTCTCTTCTCCAGGCTGAACAATCCCAATTCTCTCAGCCTTTCCTCCCAGCAGAGCTGCTCCATCCCTCTGATCCCCTTGGTGTCCCTCCTCTGGACTTGCTCCAGCAGCTCCATGTCCTTCCTGTGCTGGGATTCCAGAGGTGGGCCACTCCTCAAGCTTGTCCAGGTCCCTCTGGATGGCCTCCTGTCCTTCAGGTGGGTCACTGCACCCTCAGCTTGGTGTCATCTGCAAACCAGCTTAATGTGCAATCTATCCCACTGTCCAAGTCATTTGATGAAGGCATCAAAAATGACTGGTCCCATTACAGATCCCTGGGGACACCACTTCCCAGCCATCAGGACATGGTGACACACCTGCTGGGTCTCACACACAGGCAAAGGGCCTGATTGTCCTCATCCATAAATACCTACTTGCTGTAAAATAATCATGGGGAGAACAAAAACTAGAAAATGTTGTTGTGCTCTTGCAGCAAAAGATTTTCCATTGTAAGCAAAAGTAAGATATAAATGTGGTGTGTGCCATTTTGTATGTTGCTACATCAGTTTGCATGACTTGCCTGTAATTCATGGACTGCTTGAAAGAAAGAACCGCTTCCAATGGGCAGGGAGAAGTGCCCAAAATGGCTAAAAACACATCCAAGATAACAACTGGTGGTCAGGCAGCGGTTTCCAACCAACTACTAAACAGAAGCACTCACATCCTCTTGTGTGGTTGGTCAAGCTTGAGGCCAAGCTCCTGCCAGTGACCTGCTGCAATTTCCATCTTTGATTGGTGAGTGGGGAAAGAGATTCATTTCTCAAAAAGGAGGCTTGACTGGCCTGTGCTGGTAGGATTTCCGCTGTGGCAAAAGGCATGGAGCACTCTGATAACTTGGGTGCTGCACACACAAGGAGGGGCGGAAGGAAGCAGCCCCTGTTTGTGGGGTCAGGCTATTTCTGCTGGGGTTTAAAACTCTCTTTGGAACAGAGTTGAAACAGTCACTATAAATGATTTGCCTGAGAGAGTACAGAGCATTTTGGAGGATTATAATTTATGCCAGGCAGGAGCTGTTGTGGTTCAGTATAAGGAGCTTAAAATACGGCTTTTGGGAGACAACCAAATCAGCTTCAACTCTGGTAACTTCCCAGTTCAAGATATTCCTAAATTTATATGTACAGAGTCTTTTCCTGCCTGAAGGCCAAGGGCCTTGAACCCCTGTTGAAACCACTGGATCTCAGAGATACTCTGATAATATTTGGCACTGTTAAGAGGGAGGCAATGCCCGTTAAGAAAGAACTGATTGTGCCTTGGAACATATGATTGTCTTTACCCCTCATCTAAACATGAATTAATTTAACTTAAGGATTTCTTCCCCCAAGGTTTTGTCTTTCATGGAAAGTATCTCTTGAAGGAATGTGGAGCTTTTCCCCATGGGATCCTCCTTTATGCAGATTTAAAATCAATCACCTTATTAAGCTAACTGGAGATGAACCACATCTGTCTGGACCCAGATGGTCATTCACGTGCTTCCCAAAGATGGAACAGAGGGAGGGAGAAATCAATCTGTTTCAGCTGACCAAACAGACAGGGAGATATGAAGCCCTAGCTTGGCATCTCCCAGGCAGCTTAAGAGTACTTTATAACACAAAGGCATTGCTGTATCCTCCTGTTATCATGGAAATGACACAGTGGATATCATGCCATTCTCAAAGAAAAGTTTGTACTCTGTAAGACTGATTTCTAAGTTTTCAGAAATACTGATTCTCTAAATCTTCCCTATTTTCCTTTGTTAGTTTTATCTGTTAAAAGTCAAGTTGAAACTCTTCTTGGAACATGCAGTGCAAAGCCACCTCCTCTTTAGTCTTTGCATCCTTTAAATATTCACAGATGGTTTTCATATTCCCCTGCATATTCCCATTTAGCCAGTGTTGCTCTGTATGTATCTCTTCAAACTTAGCACCCTTGGACAGGCACACAAGGCCAAATTCTGCTCTCAGTTACATCTCTGTAATTTTGGAGTAAGTCAGAGAACTTGGTAGACATTGAATTGACACGAGCAAAACAGAGCAGAAGGTGAGTGCCAAAATAAAAACCAGGAAGACAATCAAAACTAACATCACATTCTGCAGGCCACAGACTGCACAAGGTTGGTGCCTTTTCTATCATGATATTTTTTTCTGCAGTCCCAGTGATTGGAGTGAAGATTTAGAAGAAGTTGTGAAGTGCGACAGCCATCAGGAATATGCCAGTACTTACTGTGGCTCTTCTGAGAAGTGAGATACAGCACATCATCATTATGTGCTGGTCTATGCAGAGTGCTTGCATGATTTAACACTGCCAGATTTTGAGGGCTTTTTCTATGTTACATAGAATATTTGATACTAGATACTTCATATTTCTGTGTGTTACAAACATGACACAATAGCCTTGTTTTGTTCAGTGACTTTTCTTTCCTATGGTTCTGATAATTACTCCAGCAGAGATCATTTCTCCACATTTCCTTAGCCCTGCATAGAGCTTGTTGAAAATACTTCTCTGTTTGTTCTGAAAGCAGAGAAACTGGCTAATGAGTCCAGAACTGAGCATTACATACTGAAGTCCACAGTCCGTTTTTGAATTTTAAAAAATGTCACGTGGAAAGAAAAGTGCCCAGAGGAAGTTTTGCTCGCTCAAGCTTTTTCATCTTCTCCAAGCTGCACTTGACAGAGCTTGCAACACTGACTTCACATCCTAAATTGACTCATTTCCATGTTTTGTCTCTTTTGGAGCCTTTATTTTAAAGGGTGAATACTGTTTTCCTCCCTTTGCAGGTTATTCTGACAGAAGTGGGAATGAAAATAACGAACTATGAATCATCATTCTTTACCCAGAATCTGGCCTAACTGCCAAGAAATAATCTTCAAAAGAACTTCCTTCTAAATGTTGGGGTAAGATACATCTTAGTGTTTAAATGCTAATATAGCATAAATCAAGCCCTTCAACTTACACAACCAGAAATAAAGCTGTTTGTCCTCATTAATATTAATAATAATATAAAATTCTTGTAATTCTGTAGTCCCACAGGACCACAGTCCTGTGGTTGCTACTGACTTCTACCAACATCCAGTATATAGTATGAAGTAATAAATTTATTTTTATGCAGCACTGATGGCCTGTCCTGAGAGCTCCATGAGGCAAAGATACAAGATGAGGACAGGCATCTCTTTTCACAGCTGACCGGGTGTGAATACCAGGGAACAGTTTTGCATTTTTAGGTATAGCATTGGCAAAAAATAGGAGTAAATGTGACATGAAAGACTAACACTCAAAATACTACACACGCATAAATTAAACTTCCCTCTAATGAGGGGAAAATGAGGTACAGATGCAATAAGCTGACCAATTTTTAAGCTCCCAGAAATAGCAGAACAGGGTTAAATGTGCAATCAGATGGAACTGGATGTTTAGGTGCCTTCCAACCCAAACCATTCCATGATAATTTCCTCCTTTACATCATATCCCCTCTCCATAATCACTTTGTACATCTTCATTCACTTCTCATCCAACAGGAAAAGTTTAAAAATAACTCTTTCATTTTTAAGCTGTGCTTCATTAAACTTGAGATTTTGCTGCACAGAGTGAACCACTGCAGAAGGAGGGACCTCGGATATGACTGTCCAGGCAGTGCCTCCTACTAACAGTGAAATTTCTGGCATTGCAGCAGGGTACAGGCACCTGGCCAGGACAAGGTCTGTACATGTGTTTAACTGCCTGCATTCTTCTCCTCCTCTTTGTCACCAGTTCCCACAGAAGCACAGACACAGGTTGTAGAGCTGGTAACAAGAGGTGTCCTTGACAAATCCAGGCTCTTGGCATTTTTTTTCCTTGCAATAACCTCAGTTCAGACTCTGTAAAGGGCCCCTGTAGTTTACAGTGGTCACCATGGGCAGGTTAAAAAAGCTAAACAATGGCATTTACTCCTCACTTCTCCCAGTGGCAAGAGGTCTTTTTTTCAATTCAAGCCACACGTATAATTTTACATGACATTTTCATGGCATTAAACACTGCCACCCTTCCAAGGAATCTGCACTGCATATACAAATAGAAAACCTCATGCCCATTAAGTCATTTTCCTCTTAATCTTGAAGAGCTTTTCATGACCGAAACAGGATTTTTAAGGTTTACACCATAAACAGCAGCCTGTATTCTACAGCTGCCAGGCACAGAACAGATAGAAAGTACAGTTTAGGTCAGCCCATCTCTACATTCTGTTTTTGTACCAAAAATCTGCTGTTAGCAGTTCCTGGAGAACACATATGAAAAATGGGAATATTAAATGTTCTGTCATGGATCCTCCAGACAGAGATTCCCTTTGGCAGGCTTATTCAGCACATACAAGGGGCAGACTTCTGCAAGCAGAATTAATAGTTTTCCCATACCTTTCCTTCCACTTTGGCTTTCCAGATCTCATCACTGGAACTTGGTTGTTCATTTCAGTATCAAAGACCAACTGGTTATTCTGCTGACAAGTTTAGATTCAATCCACTGAGGACTGAAAACAAACATTCCAAAAGTAAAAGGCAAAAAGCTTAGTTATTTTCCTAGAAATTAGTGGCAGTTTTACACAAGTGCTACTAAATTAAATGCTTTGGCAAAAATACCAGGCGTGATTTTTATTAACAAAGGGTCTAGAAGTATTAGCAAGATATTTGCTCAGGAATTGTTGGTGCTCCTTGCTGGTAGATTTACTGACTGAAGGAAAATATAAAACCAATGTAAGCAGGTAACACAGACCTTTTTCACAACACAGATAAGTCTTACAACTTCTGAAAAGGCACAGCTCTGCCACCACATCTTTCCCAGACAGAATAGTGTTAGAGCACTTGCTTTTCTGGGACCAGAGTTTGACTTCAGCGTAAGGCTAGCAATGTAAAATGAGCTCCAACAGGGTTAATCCAGCTCCTTCTAGAGGAATTTACATCCTTCTTGTTGCAGAGCAGAAAAACCTTACAAAATGAGGATCTTGTTGCCCTTGTAAAATCCTTGCTCACTCCTGTTACTTCAGCTCACCAGAAAGCATTCTGGGAATGACTCAGCTGAACCAGAGTGAAAAACAAGTTACATAATTGGAAAACAATTGTTAGAACCAGTTAAGTGCTCACAGCGTGGGGCTGGTGGTTGGTTACACCTGATGCGTGTTCCTATTGTGGTTTATGTTGGTTGGTTAAATACATTTGTTGTGCCTCACAAGTACGTAAACTCACAAAAAACTTACAGTTTAAGAACCCTGGATTTTTGCAATAAAGGGTCTTCACCCACCATGGTGGAGCCTGTCCCTTAACTGCTGCATTTCTTTTCTAGAACACCAAATTAGGTCACATTAGTTGCATGATTCTTCTTTAGAAGTTGCTGGCAGAGGAAAGTATTTGACAGTTCAGCAAGAGATGTTTGCTGGGTCACTGACATGGCTTCCTACAGCATGCAGGACTTGGTAAAAATACTGCGCTGAGTCTATTAATTACACAGTGACTTTATTATCATCGTGAAATGGTGAATATTCCTTTGCTTCCCTGCGCGAACTTTAAATTATGCCAGTCCCCCAAAACAGAGCTTTTCAATCTTCACATTTATTAGTCTAAAAAAATCACAATGAAGATAGAAAATAATTTGGGTTTTAATTGGCTTCCAGGTTCTCCAGTTTCCAAGTGCCAAATTTCAGTAGTACATAGGAAGAAGTTTCTGAGTCAAAGTCTGCTCTGCCAGAATCCCCATGATTCCTACACAGCAGATTTGGAAATCCCACCACTGGGACCTTCACCCCCACAGCTGCTTTGCTGTGAGCCCAGTGGTTCTGGAAATCCCAAGAATCCCAATTCCAGACAGGACTTTCCCTGTGGCCATAGGAGGGTTACTTCAGCCTCCTGGGTCTACAGCTGAGTTCCAAGATGTCCATGATGGGGGAAAAGCAGTTCCCAATGTCCCCCTTAGCCCCCATCACTGAGCTGTATGGGTGGTTTCACTGGGGTTTTTTTTTTACTGGATTCAAGTTTGTCCCAAGAAATTTCATAGCTGCATCCTTAGCTGTCTCCCTGACATTTTTGATTAGTCATAAAATGTTAAAAATAAACAGCAAATTTTATCTGTACAACAGGGTCCAGAATACTTCAGTATTCTTATAAAGTTATTCATATGATAAACTGGTCAATGTGAAGTCTGGAAATAAAGCAAAATGCAAACATAGTAAAAAGAAAAAAAAACTTTAAAATTCTCATTACTGTCACAAGTGCATATTAATTTGATTTTTTTTAAACACTTCCATGATCTACAAAATACAGCACACTAAATGTTTGATTCAAGTCTTTCATTTTGTAATAGTACAATGAGAGAGTAGCACATTTCATTCCACAGTCACTGTGACAAATTCCATTGGTTATTCTAAGGAGACACCTGACTTGCGCCCTATTTTTTGAAAAGTCACTGAGAAAATTCAGAAAACGTTTGTAGAAGTCACCAGCCAGAAGACTCTGTTCCTACCATAAGCTCTTATTCCTACTGCCTATGTATGAGAACTACCTATATATTTATGTAGATTTCACCCAAGTTACACTGAATGTCTTTCAGATAAAGGTGAGGAACTCAACATCAGTCCTGTGCTGAAACACAGCAAGAGGCACCAATCAGTTGCTATCACCCAAGTACAGACAGTATTTATCTTTTATTATGACAACACAAAGTCTTGAAATTGCAACAAATGACACTTCAGGGGCATGAATCTGCAGGAAAGGGACATCCCAGTCCAGAACCTCCTTAATCTCATCCTCAGTCAACAGGATCCAGATTAGTGCTCCACAGAAATCAGTGCTTGGAGGTCAGAGTTAGCGTAGAGGATACTCTGAAGATCTGTGGCAGCATGTTACTCAGCTGGTAAAACATTTCCTCAGAAATTGTCTGGAAAAACAACAACACACAGGTAAGCTTTGGCTTTTTGCTGTAGTTTGGAAGAATTAAGTTTCTCTCAACTTTGTTTCTTGGTATTTATGAGAATTGCTGCTGTTCAGCAGACAACAAAGGTCATTCTCAAACAGTGTGTTATAATTCTACTGAATCCAGTTAAAACAAAAAGATTGACCTAAAAATACTGGCTGAGTATGTGACATATCCACATATCTGTTTCCAGTAGATTTCTTGTTCCAGGGATTGATTGTTTCAGCCAAACATCAGCAGGACAGTGCTGCTTGTTATCTACAGCAGTCCTGCTTTCTACATTCCAGGATTAGATTCACCTTTGGAACTTATTTGTGGCTTCCTCCTTGCTCAGCAGCTTTCACCTTTTTTAAGAAATACATGTCTCTCCTTTCCTAATATAACTCTGCTTTACTGCTTTCTGGAACAAAGGAAACCTAGTGTGGGCCACCTCTGGAAAACGTCTGTCTCTGAAGATCAGCTAGAACTCCAAATTAGGTAATTTCAGAATCTTAATTCCAACTAATTTCAAATGCCTGGAGTAATTAACGTTTTTGTGGAAGCATGACAGAACTCACTATACTGCAACTTTCCCTGTTGTTAGTATGACTAATAAACACCTCAAGTTATATAATGCAAGGTTAGCTCATCTCTTGAGAGTAAGTAGCAGCAAAAAAGTCCCTTTCTCAAAGGCAATGCATTCACCATTTGTAAAGATTAACTTCCCAGTTTGAAATTTTAGCATCCTCTCAGAAAATACTACTGAGTATTCAAAATATAAATGCCCCTTATTTCTCTTTTATAGGAAAGGAAACAAAACCAGATTCATTAATTTAAGATCACTCAAAAGGGGCAGGGAATAGCAAAATATCAAAACTAGATCTGCTGACATGTAACTTTCTACCAGCTGTCTCCTAGGTTGCATATGAATTTGGTTTCACCTACCTGTGGTACCAGGAATTGCACAGTCCGAGAAATTCCTCCATCCCACGAGGCCATTTCCATCATGAAACCTAAAAAAACAGCATTGACACTGTCTGGATTACCTGTGCAATACTCCCCAGCAGTTACAGCATGATCAGGCACTGAGGGAGTTTTCATCGATGAGGAGCCTTTGAACTGCCTTAATTAGGGATGTCCTCAACCGCCCTTAAATCAGACTTGGGCAATCTGAATGAAATGTGGAAAATCTGATGAGGAGTTCTGCAGAATATCAACACTGAGAAACAGATTAATGAGTCCTACTGTGCTGCACAGTGATACCCAGCAGAAGTGAGGCGGTTATCCAAATCGTGTTAGGAGTTCTTTCCATGGCTTCCTTTCACTGAGGAACAGGGGTGCCCCCATTGAGGCCTTGCAGTGCCTGAAGGAAGCCTACGGGAAAGCTGGAGAGAGACTCTTGGCAAGGGCCTGGAGTGACAGGACAAGGGGGAATGGCTTCAAACTGATAAGAGAGCATGTTTAGATGGGATATTGGGAAGAAACTTCCCTGTGAGGATGGGCAGGTCCTGGCACAGGTTGCCCAGAGAAGCTGTAGCTGCCCCATCCCTGGAGTGTTCAAGGCCAGGCTGGATGGGGCTCTGAGCAACCTGGGATAGTCAAAGTGTCCTTGCCCACGGCAAGGGGTTGGGATCTTTAAGTTCCCTTCCAACCCAAACCAGTCTATGATTCTATGATGATTCTATATGGAAAAAGCTCAGCACTCACTTATTGCTCAAGTAGTGACAGATCTTTATGGTACCATTTCTTTACAAACGAACTACAAAGACCACAGGAATACTCTCATGGTAAATAATGAAACTCAGGAAAATACTTGATTAATAAAAGTGGATTACATAAATGACACATCCATTATGAACTATTAAAGGTCAATTACAATATGAAGAAGTTCTTCAAGCAGGTGTGAAAGAACACTACCAACATTTTAAACACTCTAAGCAGCACACAAAGATGCAGAAAGTAATAGCATCACTTGGAAAGACGAAAACCATGCTGAGTCACGAGGACTGTTTTTTCCAAAACCTGCTCTCTGTCAGTGTGAGGCCATTCCCCTTTGTCCTGTCACTCCCGGCCCTTGTCAAGAGTCTCTCTCCATCTTTCCTGTAGGTTCCCCTCAGGTACTGGAAGGCCACAATGAGGTCACCCCAAAGCCTTCTCTTCTCCAGGCTGAACAATCCCAATTCTCCCAGCCTCTCCTCACAGGAGAGTTGCTCTAGCCCTTTAATGAGCTGATGGCCCTGCTCTGGACTGGCTCCCCAGGTGTCACTGGAGCTCCTGTACCTTTGACGCACTTGAACACGAGCTCTGCCCTCTTCAGGCACCATGGAATGGTCATCTCCTATAAATGAAGAAATTAAAAGCCTCAATGTCCCATGGATCTAACCAGAAAAGGTAGCAGAGAAATTACTAAAAGTAATTTTTTACCATAGAACATAATTTTCAAGCAGCATTAGGGACCAAGTTTTCCAGAGCATTCTAGGCAGATGCATACACCTTACAAGTGACCATAAAAGTACTGCCACTCCTTATTGCTAGGACACCCAGTGTCAGAACAATATTATACGTTTTTAAGCTGAGACGTTGAATAAAAATGCTGTTGAGCCCACTGGAAACTGCGCTATTTCATTCCCCTGTGGAGCTGCAGAAAAAGTCTAGAATCCAACTGCTAACTGTCAGGTTCATGCTTCAGCAAAGAAAAGGTAAAGACCACATCTTAATAGCATAATGATGATTCCTATCTGGTCTTGATTTTGTTTAAGGTTTCTTGGTATATCCACAAATGTCAGTAAAACCTTCTAATACTGGAATTGGAAGAAAACTTTCTTCCCTAAAGATGCATTTATGGTAAGAGTGAGAACAAACAAAATTGATCGTCATCTGGTGAAGGAGTTTCAGATATCAACAGCCAGCAAATCCTTACCTGAAGTTAAATAGCAAACTGTGACATGAAAAACACAGTGGTTTAAGATATGGCTACAAGCATCGGGCTAAATAATTTAAGTTTAAAGTTCATGGAACATTTTTTGGCTGTATGTGACAAAGTCTATTACATCATGATGATGTAATTCTATCAGATACAGAATGACTGTAAACACTTCTCAGAAAGAAGAAAAGAGTATCTGTTTTTTCTGATGTGCTCTTCAACATGAGGATGAGCATTTTCTAGTCTGAATAAAGGAACACAGGTGTGGAAACCAATTCATCATTCTAGGTAGCTTTTCAAATTTAATTTTTATATGAATTTTCTATTCACTAAGGCCAATCTCTATTTTGCAATGTCAAACACGTAGTGCAATCTGTCATAATCAAAGAGCTTAATTTCAGGATTAAAGACCGTTGAGAAACAAAGTGATCTAAGAATACCCACTGATAACACAACTGATAAACTGAACACGCGGCTTCATTAAACAACTACAGAAAGACAAAGTTCCTACTTAGGTGGGGGTATCTCCTGGCATCCCTTAAAAATACACTGTATGTTAAAAACAGGGTAAGTTTGAAATATCTTGTCATGAAACTTCCATTATATAAATCACTGCATCACTATGTGCTGCTTTTAGGGCATACACCACATTAATCAGACAGAACTGTGCTGGACAAGTTTGGGGTTGTATTTTTTCTTCCTTTTTGGCTTTTTTAATTTTCAAGTATTCTGGAAGCAACACTTGGTCTTTATTTTAACTCATCTGCCCATGTGTGCTTTCTGCCACAAGGAATGTGTTTCCTGCTGGTTTTGATCACTGCTTTGGCTTAAGTAAAAAACAAGTGACGAAGAAGAAAAGTTCTCTCTTGGGAGCACCTTGTACAATCAGTGATGGGAACTAAGCCTTACGAGGACTGATCAACACAGCAGGATATGACACCGTTCCTTGAACTGTTTTAGAGGAACAGAGAGGTTAAGTTTTGTAGGCACACAGGGAAATAACAATGTTTCCCCATGCAAGCCACAAGAACTGAAAATGACATAGTAGTGATTCAACTCTAATCCATCTTCACAAATAAAAGTTCTCATGAATTCACCACGTTACCAGGAGTTTTCTCTGTCGTGGAAATGATGAAGGATCAGCTAAGCACCAATTCAAAATACAGAGAAGGACACAGGAAAACAAAAAAGCAAACAGCCAACCTCCTATAGTGAGTTTTGGTTAATAGCATTCAAGAAAGTAAAAAAAAAAAAAAACCAACACCTGGAACTTTGGGTGTTGTTCACTAGCAGAGACACCCTTTTTAGGATGCAATCATTTTGTCAAATTAAGATTTTTTTCTACTCATTTAGGAACAGAAAGCTGGGGAAGGGAGACCAGCTTCACTGATTAGAGAGCTATTCTGCAACCTTTTTGATTTTATTTTCATTTAATTGGTGACAGACTGCTACATGGGGCTGCGCAGGGCTTGGGCCTTTGCAGAACAGTGCCATAATCAGGTAATAAAACCAGTAAAGTCCATAAACATCACGTGGGAAAAAAAGATTTCAAACCAAATTTCAATGGTTAATTTCAGTAAGAATTAGCAAGATGTTTAACTCACAGTGTATCTGTGCAAATCCTAAACACTGGATGAGCAGATAGAAATTTAAAGGCAGGAACTCAGAGAAAAACATCTGAGGTTACTGCACTCATCAACAACCTCTCTACGGACATAAACCATGTTCATAAATATCTGTAATACAGCTTACACTCCTTTCATTTCTATTTTTTTTTAAAACAATTTTGTCTTAAGTTATGGTAATAGAGACAACTGGACTGAGATCACTAAAGCGTCACATTTTTGTCACAGCTGCCAGGACAAAAAGCAAAGTTGAAACTACCAAGGGAGGGTGCCAGCTCTGGCATTTTTAGCAATGCCTTGCTGTCAGAGCCATTCCATTCCTCCAGTTTATATCAGATTCCAGTGATCAGACAGAAATACCTCACTTGTCCTGAATTCAAACTTGCCTGCTTTTGCTTTTCTCAGGTATCAAGTCCAGCTTCTTTCCTTCACTTAATGATCAGACTAGAGAAATCTCTTTTGCTTGTTCTTGTCATAACAAAAACACAGGAAAACAGAAATCCTGACTTTTTTTTTTCATACAAATAATAACGAAATCTAATGGTTTCATTGAGATTGACACAGTCAAACTGATGGAGAGGAGGCTTAGATCGGATATAAGGAAGAAAATGTTCCCTGTGAAGGTGGTGAGGCCCTGGCAGACATTGCCCAGAGAAGCTATGGCTGCCCCTGAATCCCTGCAGTGTTTGGGGCCAGGCTGGATGGGGCTTGGAGCAGCCTGGGACAGTGGAAGGTGTCCCTGCCCATGGCAGGGGGTGGCACTGGATGAGCTTTAAGGTCCCTTCCAACACAAAGCAGTCTGTGATTCTGTGATTACTTCTGTGAGGTTATAAACACCACTCTTGCATCTGTGAAAGAAGAGCACCTTTGGGAAAAGCACAGAGAACACTGCTAATGAATGCCTGTCGCAGGGAAGCATGGAAACATCTCTGCAGCTGGGCTTCTGGTTAACCACCTCACAAAAATGTTCTTGTGTAGGTGGTAAATGCAGAGTCAGAACTGGGGCTGCCAAAGGCACGGAGTTCAGGGTAACTTTCAGAAATCTCTCATTATTCACTTTTCCCTCAACAAGGAGTTACATATTTGTGTGTTTCAAAACAGGTTCGCAGGCTGCAAAGCACTGTAATAAGCATGTGCTAATGTAAGTCACACAAAGCAGTTGTGCCTAAACAATTCAGCTCACTTTCTCCTTACTCTGCAAAGACTTGCAACTTGATACAAAAGGTAAATTGTTTTAATCAGGACCTTTTAAGAATCCAGCATTAGACAAGAAGATAATTCTTCAGTTTCACACATCCAAGCAGCAATATGCTCTCAAGGCACTTTGAACACTTTATTGTGTGCTTTATTTGTAGTTTAAAATACAGATATGTACACAGATGCTAAAACTAACCATGCTCAAAGAAAACAAAAATCAGAAGAAGAATATGATCAGGTGGCAACTGGATTAAGAAAAGGATCAATAAATTCCTGAAACACAGCAACTGGGTCCCATGAGTGACCCAGGCTCTTGTTCTGCAAGTTGATTACTTGCATTTGTGCCCAAAAAAAGGTCTCAGTACAAGAGATGAAAAATTTCAGAAATAATCTCATCTGTTCCTGATGGTCAACTTTTATGTATGGAAAGATATCCTGTAGAAGCTTCATTATTAGGCATTTTTACCTCTTTCACTGCTTGCTTTTCATGATAATAGACCCTGATCCTGCAAAAGAGGGTCAGTTCTATTCTGCATTCCAGTGAAATTCCATTACAAAACCAGCCACTGTTAAAGGTAATCCACTGGTGAACCTTTATCTTGCTATGAGTCAGCCACTTTCAAAGAAGGAAAGGTAATACTGAATTTACAAGTGAAAAATCAAAAGGTTATTAAAAAAACCCCCTACAACTGACTGTAATTATTAATAAAACCCCTTGCATGGGTGACAGAATTATCTTCTTTTTCTCATTTCTTTAGATTTACAGACTTTCCAACTCTTCAGGGTATTAGGCATATGGCTGTACTCCCTGCCCATCACTTCTCGCCCCCTCTTCTTCCCTGTGAGCCAGGTGTGACAGAGAAAGGAGGCTGACAACGGCTTTAAGTTACCGTGCACTGAGAAAAGTTACAGCTGATTAAGAAACCAGCTGTACAACAGAGTTGCACTAAAGAAGAGACTAAAACTCAGCACAGTTAGAACAGAAGGAGCATCAGCAATATGCTGCCTCTTGCACAGCCAGTATTCGGGGGAACTTCAAGAGGAAACAGGGACATAAATCAGGTAGTGAAGGAGGAGACAGTTCAAAGTAAAGGTGAAATCTGGTTGCTGCTGTGTAAGGCTGAGGTGGTAGAGGATGGTGTTTAGATTTACAGGACTTTAAGCCAAGCTTTGCCAGTTCTGCTTCCCCCAAAACTTAGTTTTAATGTTTTATATCTAATGACATTTAAAAGCGGGGATCTCGTATCACTCCTGCATCAGCAGCTCTGAAGGTAGAGTTTCTAAGCAAGAGCTGTTGCCGCAAGAATTCCAGTCTCATCTTTAATTAATACTTGTACAACTGTGCAGTGAACTGGATCCAGGAAGTGAATTGTCCAAAAGGAGGGGTGGGAATTAAAACTCCAAATAATTCAGTTGGTTGAGATGTTTTTAATTGGTCCAGCTCCTTAATTTGGGTCACCATGTAGATACAAGTGCCACGTGGTGTGGCAGAAGTCTGCGACTGAGAAAAACCCTCCCGTTTGGCCTAAATCAGCATAAAACACACCCTTCGCAAAAATCCAAGGATATAAACCCAACCCAAATCTTGACATTAACTTACTTCTGACATTTCATGCACCAGCAGGAGGGGAATGCTGACGGTGGTGATGTCGTGTGTGCAGCAGACCTTGAGGATGTTCCTGAGCCCCATGATGGCAGGGTCCCGAGCAGTCACGTTCACAGATCTGACATTGTCATCCACACACAGGTGAAAGGCAACATGGATTTCTGAGAGGTTTGAGTGCCGTGTGATGTAGAACTCTCCTGCACAATAAGGCAAACCAGGAAGGCAAGAAATCATGGTAGTGATCTGTACTGAAATCCAATTGTTTGACAATATAAGAAAGATAAAACAGAAATACAAATTTACAGCAGAGAAGAGAACAGACACAAAGAAGTCTCCAAGAGATTTAAAATCTCTTGGGATATCAGTGTTTTACATCCATCCCACACTCTCTTCCCTGCTTTGATGGGTACTACTGGCATCATGGCCACATGGTGTAATAAACCATAACAGTGCCAGTACAGGATATGATCTCTATATAGCACAAAACAGAAAAACAAACCCAGAGGAGGTGCAATACTCAAAATACACAATGCAAGCACGGAATTGCAAACAGATGTGGGAGGCGGAAGGGCCAAAAAAGGATGGGTTCAAATAAAGGATGCACAGAGCCTGTGGAAAAGGTGGGTTATGTAATAGCTGAGATACAGCACTGGAACACAAAGGAATCAGTGATCATTAGAGTTTAAAACAATTCAGAGTAGTGGGAAACTGAGTTACAGAGTTGTCTGAAAAAAGTAACCAAGACATCTTGTTATGGGTATTTTTAGACTTGGTAACCATTTATCAAAGGTAAGGGGCAGTGAAATTCAGGTCTCTTCATCGTTCCTTTGCACTGGAGATCCAAAGTCTACAGTACACTCAACAGAAAAGCAGGTGTGCAATGCCCTCACTGTTTCAGTCAACAGATAAACATTGTCCTTCAACCCTATTCCCACTGGTCACTGAAGTTAAGATCCTTCCTTTGAACTGGAACAGATGGAGACTGGGTCTCCTTCTGGATGACTGCTAAGGAGGCAGGAATCCCCAGCAGTGACCATCCATGAGCAGTAACACACAGTCTACTGCTGCAAGATACACCTGGATTTATTTGGTCCAAGCTGATTTATAATTCACTCCCACTAACAAGATTTAAGACAGTCATGAAATCAATTTTAAGAAGCCCTCATTCAGCCAGTGGCTTGCATGGACTTAATTCCACTCTCCTCCAACTGTGTATTCATCTTCAAATTCCACAGCAGCTTTCCTTACTAAACATCACTCTATACACAAAAGATACTTTCCCTGAGAAAGGCATTTCTCAAAAGTTAAAACATCCACTCAAAAATGCTTTTCTGTATGACAATAATGACGTACATATAGGCATTTTCAAAGATAAAACTAGCTGCTAGTATTGAAGTTTCACCTTTTCCCAAAATTCTCCTTTTTTCACCCTCAAATTCCAAAAGGAAACTTTAGGCAAAGAGAAGTGATTTGCCCCACACCATGTGATGCGGTGGCAAAGCTGGGAATAGAAACCAGATGTCCTGACACCCAGTCCTGTGCCTCAGCCACAGAACATCCTTCTCCTCTGACTGAGGTCAGCTCGGGTTTAGTTTGTAATTTATGTTCTGACTTTAGAGCTAAAAATGTGAATGTATAAAACACAATTTGCTTCAAGAAGAAAGCGTCAATGCAACACAACTCACCTGGCAAAATGTTTGATTGGTTCCGTTCGATATTCTTTAATTTATCTTCATTTCCACTGATTTTGTTTTCTGTGTATGAACACATGGAACAAATGTTAAACTTATCCTCTATTAATTACACTTGGGCATGAAAAGTTCCGTGTACTGAAGTCTGGCTTGAATTTTGACCATGAAGTTACCAAAAAGTCCCCAGAAAGCAGGGAAACCAGCAGAAGTGTTTTTCTGTCTTCAATACACCCCAAACTAAATCCGGCCTCAAATCATTGCCTTTCTTACTACCATCGTAGGACTTACCATCATTTGGACAAAAGCAAACACAATATTCTCAGGTATAACATGAAACTTTCCAAATTGCCCCACAACGACACAGCATCTTGCTCTTACTAAATAACGTAATAAATTGAAGCAAATTTGCCCCTAATAGATTTACATCAATCAGCAGCATAAAAACAGCTTTCACCATTTCCCTCGAGATACAGCAATACACAAGTTCCCAAGAGAACGTGTTTTCCTATATACTCATACTTGTTCATGTTCCTGATGCATTTAAATCACATAAGCAGCTCTTTACAAGCAAAACAAAGCTTCATGATGCACAATTGCACTGCCTTAACACCAACTGGTCAGAGCATTTCCCAGCCACTTGTAAACACAACTGCATGGAAAACCATGCACAAAGCTTGGGTCACCACTAAAAGTATACATATTTAGGCAATTTGGCATTCAGTTTTTAGCATTCACTTTAAAGGAAGGAGGAAAAGTCATAAACTACTTTTCTGCAATTTTTAAAGATTTACAGTTAACTGGCAATAAAAAAGTAAAGACAGGTGAAAGTCCGTGCTGCTACACGGACTTTAGGAAAGCAGAATGGCCTGATGCACTTCCCATGCTGTTAAAATGTGACTTCTGTGTTGATTTATTCTAAAGGATGTCTGTTATGTCTGTTATGGCAGCAAAGGCACCACCTGAACAGCACATTCTTTCTGGGAAGAGAGAATTTCATGCAGAATTTCTTGATGAACCCAAACATTTCATCTTACAGATGAAATAACAGCAGAAGAGCGGCATCAACTCTCCCCTGCCCACAAACATTCAGCTGACCACTGTTCTATTTCAAGAAGGGTAATTTTGGTTGTCACTGACCATGGTGTCTTTTTGCCTTGCTGCTACGCTGTGCTCTGGCCTTAAGTACAACCTTCTGGACAATTTCAAGTTGTTCTTGGATTCCAGGAAAATGGAAATCTGTGCATTCTTGGCAAACAGTTGCGAAATCTAGGAAAAAATAAGATTGAAATGCACATCCTGAGGTTGAGCTCAGTAATATTATATAATTCTACTCTACTGATCAAGTAAATCCAGCCATAAAGGCAACGCCCCCAAAAGCAGATAAAGCCCTGCTGGACTCCTCTTTTAAAATTTATTGAGGATTATATTTTACAGATTATGACATGGTCCCATGCCTTCCCCTCGACTCTGGCTGCAGGATCTAGTTGGTGGCTAGAAGATGCAATTTTGTGTTTAATGATATTTTTTAAAAGTCTGTCTTCTCTCATCACCTCCAATTTAGCATTAAAACAAATCTTCCCCTTTTGTTATTCATTTATATATTTAAGCAGTTAAAAAAGTAACTGCAAATAAGTACAAGTACAAAATAATACTGTTAAAATTGAACAACACGGGAACCATCAACAGCACAAATGCAACTACAGTTTTTCCTGGTACACTTCCCTTTCCTTCTTGCTACAAGCCTAATTCCAACTGTTTTCATGGCATGCAAGCATAATGACAAGTAGTAATCAAAAAAAGACATTCCAAGAGTGAGTATTTTGATATTAAACTTCAAGATGGAGGTGGGAAGGTTAAACAGGAATAAACATAAGTTTCATTGGTTAACCTTGATAGAGAACACCATCACAGTGCCCAGTTACTCAAAAGACATGCACTTAAAATGGCTATTAATCAAACTTTCCAGTAGTAAGGAAGTAATATTACTATTGTTCATTTTTAATGGCATTCACAATGTCAAAAGCACACGGTATTTTTATACATTTAGTTACCACTTTAAAATCTGAGCATGTTGCTTTTTCATTTTTGCAAATATGTGTCATTGTGATAATCTGATACTGGAGAGTTAGAAGCTCCTATAATAAATTTCTCTAAGGCAGCAAAATCAGCATTTAAGGGTCCTCTTCAATATGTTTGTTACTCAGACACATATAGGGAAATATAGGGAAGAGATGAGATAAAACAGCCCAACACTGTCCCCCATCCTCATCCATATCTCTTTTTGCATTTTGTTACCCTTTTGCAATACCATATCCAAAACATTAGTGTCTCCACTGAATTTTAATTTTACAAGGAATATTTTTCTGTGAGAGAAGACAACAAGATTTTATTCTTATTATTATTTTATTCATTTTCCCTGAGATGATACACCCCATTAGAGGGCTCACCTCTTTTGATTCCACTGTATGAACTGATCCTGTTATCCACCAGTAACACCAGGCCACAGAGGGAAGTTGAGTAGAGGGACATTGCAGTCTGAAGCCTGTGGAGCTTCACCCCACTGCGGTGATTGCGCTTGTGTTTGCAGAAATCCAACATATCAGCTCTCAGCAGTCTCAGGTTGTGCATAGTCTTCAACTGAGCTCCTGCACAGAACATACGTAGCTTAATCCCAGTAGAAGACTAAACTCAGGACTGGGATTGAAATGCAAGGGAACAAAGTGCTTCCCTAAAGATCCATAAGGGAATTGTAACCAGTAATACCCAGGGAAAATTCTTAGCCACGTAGTCAGTTTTACAGACACATCAGCAATTTGCAAAGTAGCAATAAAAACACAGTGTTTTCACAAAGTGAGGCTTATTCATGCCTGAAATGAGCCTTGTTTCCTTTGCAGAATCACAGAATTATTAAGGTTGGAAAAGACTTCCTAGTCATCAAGTCCAACCTTTGACCGATCCCCACCTTGTCACCCAGCCCAGAGCACCAAGTGCCATGTCCAGGCCTTCCCTGGACACCTCCAGGGATGGGGACTCCACCACCTCCCTGGGCAGCCCCTTTCAACTCTTTCTGTGAAGAAATTCTTCCTGAGGAGTACTGCAAGGCTAGGGATGAAATACCAATGTGTGGTGGTGCATCCTTCCCCACCCTGCCCCAGAACCACTCCACAAGCTCAGGAGATCCTGCTAGGCCTTGGCATTTGTGCAATAGGTTGGGTGGTGAGGCATCCCTTGACCATCCCAGGAACTGCTGCATGGCTGAAGTGGGGGCTGCATGGAGGGGAAGGGATAATCAGTCCCTGACAGCCTGGAAACGTTCCTTACCTGACCCATGGCCTGAGGGGAATGGTGCCACTGCTGCTGGAGTTTTGGAAACAATCTCTAGTTGTTTTGGAAACTCCAGCAATTCAAATTGAGGATGAATGTTTTCCAAATGACTCAAACCAATCATCTTACGACCCCTATGGATAGTGGTCCTAAAGGATGTCCTTGGAGCTTTCCTGCACCCACAGCAGGCTGCATCAGCATCTCCCTCTGATAGAGATGCCTCTCAGAGCTTGCAAACTCCCAAGTTTGTGATACTAGGAGGATTCTTGTTGCCCATCTCTGCCTAAATCATTTTAGATTTGATTATAATCCAATTTTCCTTTGTGTGCTTTATCTATATAGTAATAGAGTGAATCTTGCCTTTGAACTTTTTCACTCATTTGCAAATTTCTATCAAACCTGTTTTGGCTGATGCCTTTGCTGGAGAGTTTTCAAGTGACCTAAACCACTCCTTCACAATGTAATGCGGTCAAAACAGCACAAGAAGACTCTATTGCACAAACAAAAAATAAAAATTGCAAGTATCTATTCTGCTGTCAACTGATCGTAGGAATTGAATTTAGTAAATATATTTTTCTACCAAATATAAGAAAAGCTGAAGTATCATTTTTAAGCAATACGTGTTTTGCTGTTGCTGAGCTTTTTCACGAGTCACCCTGCCAGAGGGGATAAAAATTTGCTTCTAGAATGGTTCCCATTAAGCCTATTCCAGATACTGCTTGATACAGTTCATACCAGGCTGCTCTATTACATACGTAAAGAACAAACACAAAACAATTACAAACTGCGGGTTATACACATTGACTGCTAAATACTGTAAATAATATATGTCTTGGATATTTTATTAGCAGCTGTTACTATGTTTGGTTTACTTCACTTACCTAAGTGAATAGTAAAGCTTTCTTCTAACAGCCTTTGTTCTTCATAAATTCTCCCAATTCCTTCCACAGATTCCCTCAGTTGGCTGGGCTGAACTTTTATTTCATCACTAAAATAATGAGAAAAGTACTGAAAAGTTTATCCTAACTTTTGTTCAGGATCAACTACTTTGAGGAAGTTATCCAGAGTCCTCTCAGCTGGTCTGTGGAAACTAGGGGACCAAACCTATAAGCATTAGCTCCACTCATGTGAGGTTTCACCTTTACCTTCCTGGCAGCAGCGTAGAGTACAGAAGGGTAGACTGCACTGTTAGATTTATATAGCTTGGCACATTAGTAAAGCATTTGAAGATTGAGAAATAAAAATAAGTCACAATACCTAGTTATAAAATAGTAAGAATGTAGGAATAAAAGGGAAAACAAAAAGAATTCTTCTCAGCCTATTTACAGCAGCCAAAACCTTACTTTTGAAGTTACTAGATAAAGCATTTCCTTTCTTCTTCCCACACAAAATGGGAGGTTAAAAACCACCTTATCAAATGTTCCACAGTGTTCAAACTACCAGGAAAGATTTCCGGTATCAGTTTTAATATTTTCCCTAAATTCAACTGTCTGGTAGTGATGCAACACTGTTTCTAAGAAGAACATCAACATCTCTCCAATTTGTTTCTCCATTGGTGTGAAGTTTCTCTCTGTTTTCAAAGTGCCTCACCTCCAAAATTCTTTTATAAACTTGCAAGCAATTCTACTGATTGCAAATACCTAGTAACAATGTACTAGCGATAAAGAAAAAGCATCCCACCCAATTTACAAATTCTAATTTCCCTGCCATTTCCTCAAACAGAAAGCTTTTAATTCAACTCTCTCCACAAGTGTTCACACTAAAAAATTCCATTTAAAAATTGTTACCATTTATTAAGGTGCCATTATTCTACAGAACATCCTTAGGTGGTAACAGAAAGCCCTGTGAAACAGTGTTTAAAAGAGACATAGGAAATAAAGGTAAAGTAGGAGGACATTCCCCTCAACTCAAGCTGTAGTTTAGTGCATTACAACACTTTCTGGTACAGAGCGCTTATAACATCACAACATGAAGAAGCTCCTAAAATTATACATATTTAATTATGCTGGTTTATTTGCCTTTGATTTGCTTTGATTATTCTATTTAAATTATTGTACAGATATTATCATTATCCTAATGAATAGGACTATAATATCCTATTTAGAAGATTATGTAAATGCAAATCCTTTGAACTATTACAGCTGAAGAATTACACAGCTGAACTATTACACAGAAGAATTAAATACCTGACTGAGCTGTTGTTTGGATTCTTTAGGTCCTGATGAAGCTTTATCACCCACTCCTGATATTCCTGCTTCTGGATAGCAGTAGTCTGTTTTAATTCATTGGTCCATTTGTTCTCCAAATCCTGACAGGAGAACAGTGATAATTTGAGCGGTTTGGATGTTCTTCTTAAGGTGATTATGTGCATGACATGCTCTAGTTACCTGCTGAGACTCAAAATGCTGAGCTGCTAAGGAATTCACATCCTGGTCAGTCAGGGATTTCCCAAGCTCCTGCATCACTTTATCCATTTCAGCTCCTTGCCTGAAAGAGAAGCAAATACAGTTTTCAAAAGACTGGCAGCAGAACTCCCTTTGTTGTGATACAACAGCAAACTTGGTTGATACTGAACACAGATTTAACAATGAATATCCACAAAACAAAGTGGTCAGGGATTCAAGTCAGCTCTTGTGTAAACAGAACCCCACTTACCCACATTTGGGACAGTCTCAGCTGCCACCAACATAGGGAAGTGATAAATTCCGACAGAGACATCATAAATTCCATCAGAATCAATACCACAGCTTCATCACACCTGAGCTCTACAATACTGCTCTTTCTTCTGTATGCACACTTGAGAACAGTCAATGAGCAGCAAAAAGCTTTGCTAACACCTTACTGGCAACATTTACCCCATTAGAAATCTGTACAATTCAGTCTAGAAGAAAACACAGTATGAACTGATATGCACTGTGTAATGTGAGCTTAAACACACACAGCTCAAAGGGAATATTGCCACCCACAATGCTAAACCAGACCTACTGAAATTGCTCTGGCACAAAAAAGAAAAATCCACATTCAATGTGTTCCCTCTTGTGGAGAAAGGAGTCACCTGCAGCTATCCAAGCTTATTTCAGAACTCAGGAACGCGACACTTTCTGGAAATCAAAATTTAAATTCTCCTCAGTCCCTGAAAATAATAAAAGGCCATCAAAGTAATATAAGATAGCTGACCCTAATTTTATCACAGAATCATGGAATGGTTTGGGCTGGAAGGGACATGAATGTTCATCTCATTCCCAAGCCCCTGCCATGGCAGGGACGCCTTCCACCAGACCAGATTGCTCCAAGCTCCATCCAGCCTGGCCTTGAATACTTCCAGGGATCCAGGAGTAGCCACAGCTTCTCTGGGCAAACGGTACCAGGGCCTCATCACCCCCTGAGTAAAGAATTTTTTCCTAATATCCAATCTAAATTTCCACTCTTTCAGCTGGAAGCCATTCCCCCCAGTCCTATCTCTACATGCTCTTGTGCCAGCCAAGCATTGTAGGATTTTGGGTTTACACACACAAATACAAGTTACACATGTTGTCCTATGAGTTTACACACCCAAGGGCATGCACCCCCATTTAATAAGAGAGAGGAAAACATTTTAAAAAAAAGAAAAAACTGAAACCTTTCCCGTAGTTTTTTCAGTTCAACGTCCCTTTCACTTATTAATTCCGAGATGCTAACAAAATAATTGTGTTCCAGGTTTAACAGCATTTCAGAAGCTGGAGAATGGATCAGATCATGATAAACATCTGCAAAATCTTCATCCCAGCTGGTTTCTTCAGGTTTGGCATGTTCTAAGGTTGTCTAAAGAAAATATAAGAGATTTTAAAGTAAAGGGCTCCTTTTAGGACATAAAAGGATCCCTCATAAAGGTGGGATAAAACCATGGAGGCACTCACACAGCCTTTACCATACATAAATTATCTTTCCTAATTTAAGCTTTCTGTATTCTATTTTAGCTTTCAATTTTCTTCTTTCCCATTCTTTCTGTTTCAAAGCAACTGAAGTCATTGAGGTTTGGCCTACAGTGAGGAATTACCAATCTTCACACAACACCAACTTGGAAAGAGCAGCCATATCCACAATAATATTTGTACCTAATGAATTTTAGATAAGATCCAAACCACCAGCTCTGCGTACTAAAAGAACGCTTTTTAAGTAAGGATGACTAACCTCTGATGTCACTAAGAATCTGATCAACATGTCCCAAAGACATCAGTTTTGCAAGCTCTTTATGGAATTTTGCACATTTTTCTATATTCCAGGAGAAGCAAATTCAATTCCTGTAAACCCTTCCCAAATACTGCAGGTTTGTCATTCCTTTTTTCTCTGCACTAGGCTCCTCCAGTTCTCTTGCATTCCACTACTTTAAAGATCACATGCAAAACTGGAAACATTTCAGCTAAAGCCTCATCATTCCTAAGTATGTGAAATATTCACACAAACTCAAAAAATTAACTGAAAAGTCTCTCTCAACTGTACACTTTCTCCTTCTAGCCTTAATTGCTGTGACTGAGATTTAGGATAGGTGTATCACTTTATTACCTCTTGCTTTAATTCTAAGGCACTACAAGCTTCATGTCTGTTTATTGTTTGAGTATCAACTGTTAAATCAACAAACCATTTGCCTCTCCATTTTGTACGTTTTGACTCTACTAAATTCAAGAAAAACCTGACCAAGAACTTATAGGATGAAGACTTAATGATCCCTTTCTGATAAAAAGAAAAAACTGTAATAATTCATTAGTAGAAGTGAATTTCAGTTTAATTTTTCATCTTCACAACTGTGATTGTGCACACACACATATTCTCACAAAACAGGCCCTGAATATTCACTTTCCAGCCTTAACCTTACCTCTTTATAAGCTTTAGCCCAAGTATCTGCCAACTGGTTGATGTCTACTTTTCCTGATTTCACTGCTTCCAGAGCCACTTCAGCCTCTCTGTCATAATCTTTTGTAGTTTCCTCTTCTACGAACTTGCTAAGAGATTGCTTCAGGTCTATTACAAGAAGAAGAAAATGGTCCATCAATAGAACACATCAGCAACCTTCCAGGAAACCTATAAATACAGTTTTTCACCTAAAAACTTTCCCTTGCTAGCACTTGCTAGCACTGACAGCAATTTGCCCTGCTGTTTTGCTGTTTAAAAACCAATTTTTTAAACACTGTTCTAGTAAAACACCCTTCTTTTGCTTTCTTAAAACAAACTGTAAGACACTTGTGGACAAGGATACGTGAGATTAACTTAGAAAATAGATTCATACCATTTTCTATAAAGCATGGCAGGTTGTGCAGAACCATCAGACGTCCATGCAAATGACTGATATTCTCTTGCACAGGGAATTTGAGAGGCACAGTAAGCACAAAATGTTCATTTCTGGCACTGAATTTGTACACATAGTCTCTCTCCCTAGTGAAAGTCTTTCCTTTATTACGCTTCATCCTCTTGAGCTGGTTTTCTGCAATAGAAATTAAAGGAACAAGAATTACATTCTTGTAAAATCAGAGGTTAAAAATGCTAATGAAAAACATGGCTTTGTTAATAATTAACAGCCAAGAATACTTAACCCCCTAAATTTTCATAGGTACTCAATTTTGACTTCCAAACACACACAGCTGGAACTGAAGCATAAACAACAGTTTCCAAACTATGAAGTGATTGTAAAATCGATTTGAGTGAGTCAGCATATGAATTTGGGTAATTACTCTTAAAAATTAGGAATCTCCTGACTTAAAAGCAGAACCAGTGCAGATGGGAATCTTGATAAACAGAAAACTAACTGAAACACCCTGACTTCTGCCATGGATGTCTCAAAAGCTGAAATCCTTCACAGTGCATAGAAATTTTATTTCCTCCTTTCTGCAGGTGCTAGGCCTGGGGAGTGGGGGAGCAGATGTTTGCAATGATGTTTAGAAAGAGCTGCTTTTGTCATGCTGTAACCTGCATTAAAAATTAGCCTAAAGAGATGCAAAGGAGCTGTGTACAGAATGAAAACACAGGCTGGGAGCACATACCTGTGCTGATATTTTTATCCTCCACTGTGCTACTCTGCTCATTCACATCCCTGTGTTTAGAACATCACCTATAAAGCTGGACACATTGCTTCAGCAGAACCCTTCCTAGTGCTAAAAAGCACAGCCCGAGGAGAAGAAAAAACAATAAAAATTAAAAATTCTACAGCAGAATTCATGGGTTTGGGGGGTGGTTTTCTTGGGTGGGTTTTTCAACAAACGTGTTGAACACAGATTAAACAAGTCAGTCTCACAAACAAACATCTCAGTGTGATAAATACATTTCATAATATTGGTTTTTCGCAAATATTAGAACAGATGCTATGTGTATGATTTTAATTTTACAAAGGTAGCCTTGCTGTGAATATATAGCTATGTAATGATGACTAATGCATTTCTTTCTGTTACTAGCTAGTCTTAAAACATAGCAGTGAAATAGCTGATATAGTTCTTGTAGAATGCTGGAACTGTCTGCTGGATTGGATAACATCCCACGAACGGTGTAAGGAAGGACTCTGCCACTGACATCTTAAC
This sequence comes from Dasyornis broadbenti, assembly GCA_013397935.1. Classification (NCBI taxonomy): domain Eukaryota; kingdom Metazoa; phylum Chordata; class Aves; order Passeriformes; family Dasyornithidae; genus Dasyornis; species Dasyornis broadbenti. Next base: position 64,713 of record VZRN01001206.1, read on the forward strand.
TCTCAGCACCTGACGACTGTAAAGCCTACCACCTGGGAAAGATAACAAAACTAACTGAAACCACAACCAAGACGACTACACATGCTCTAAAAAGGCGGGCCCGAGTCACACAGTTCTTAGAAAATTTAAAATAGTTTTTGGAAAAGTTTAATTATGAATCAGGCTGATGCAATAGAAAGGGTATTAAAAGAGTGTCTCTGTCTCTGGAAGGTGGGCTTTTTGGCTGAGTGCCAAGCACCCAGCGCTGTTACTTTTGTTGTATTATCTTTGTCCCCTATTGTCTATTATTAAACCTTTAGATCCTAACAGGATCGTTATTTTTCACATCAGGACAACCAATATTGAAGACAGGCGGTGTCCTGGCCGCTCTGGGAGTGGGATTGAAAGGGAAACACTGAGAAACACAAACCCGACCAAGCTCCTTCTGCTGCTCCCCGATGCAGCGATGAGATGCGGAGGAAGGTGATGGAGAGAAAGAGGGGGACAAAGACCCTGTCCCAAAGCGGCGGCACCTCCTGCTCCTGGAACAGCAGGATCAAAGCCGGCAGGGCACGGCCTGGGGGATCCCATTCGCCCCCTCCCCGCCCCGGGTAGCTCCCGGTGTTCCACATTCCCTCCTATGGCTGCAGCAGCGCCCGCGCGTACCCAGAGCCTCCCAGCCGTGCCCGCCCGCCGCAGCTCACCTGGCTCCGGGCGGGCAGTCGCGGGTTAACGGGGCCGCGGGGAAGTGGGGCCGGGGCATGTTCCGCCTTCCGCCTCATCGCAGCTGCGCGTCCGGATCTGCAGATTCGGCGCTGCTGCCGTGGCGAACGTGCCGAGCTGCGTCGGCGCCAGCGGGGATGGCACGGCCGGGCAGGAGGTGCGTGTGCCGGGGGGGTGGGACGAGGGGCTCCCCGATCCCTTCGGGGCCTCAGTAGCTTCCAGGGTGGCCCTTTTCCCTTCCAGCGGACCGGCGGATCCCGGAGCGGTCGTGATGAGTGGCACAGGGTCGTGTAAGAGGCCCGGCAGTAGTGGTGTCCCCCAGAGTTCTGTCGTAGAATGGTTGAGTTGGAAGGGACCTTAAAGATCATCCCGTTCCAATGCCCCTGCGGTGGGCAGGGACACCTTCCACTGTCCTGTGCTTCAAGCCGCATCCAGCCTGGATTTGGACACTTCCAAGCATGGGGCACCCACAGTTTCTGTGAGCAACTATGCCAAGGCCTTAGCACTCGCAAGGCAACAATATTCAATCTGAACCTCCTCTCTGTCAGTTTGAAGCCATTCCCCTTGTCCTGTCCTTCCAGGCCTTTGTCTAAAGTATCTGTCCATCTTTCCTGTAGCCTCCCTGCAGGCACTGGAAGGCCACAATGAGGTCACCCCAAAGCTTCTCTGCTCCAGGCTGAACAATCCCAGTTCTCCCAGCCTTTCCTCCCAGCAGAGCTGCTCCATCCCTCTGATCCCCTTGGTGTCCCTGCTCTGGGCTGGCTCCAGCAGCTCCCTGTCCCTGTGCTGGGCTCCAGGGCTGGATGCAGCGCTGCAGGTGGGGTAATACAGGGTCCAGTGTTGTTTAAGTTGCTCATCCATGACTTGGATGAGGGGGTTGATGTCTCCTCAGCAGTTCGCTGACACACAGCTCGGAGGAGTGGCCGATATCCTGGAGTGCTGTGCAGCCTTTCAGAGGGACATGAAGCTCCTGGAGCGGGGCCAGTGGAGGCTGCGGAGACTGGAGCATCTCTTACAGGGAAGGGCTGAGGGAGCTGGGGCTGTTCAGCATCGAGAGGAGCCCCAGCTGAGCGGGGCCCTCAGCCCTGTCTGTCCCTGACTGCAGGGAGGGCTCTGAGCAGGGCCCGGGCTCTGCTCTGGGAGGCCCAGCAAGGGCACCAGGAAATGGCCAGGAAATTCCACCTGGACATGAGGCAGAACTTCTGTCCTGGACAGTGACCAAGCCCTGAACATATTGTCCAAAGAGGGTGTACAGTCTTTTTTAAAAAATCTACTGGCTATGCCTAATAACCCATTGTGTACAGTTGCACTGGTTGTAGGTTTATGTCTGCTCTCTGTGACTATTGACAAGACCTGAGGGTATGGCTGGAGCTGTGTCAGGGAAAATTTGGGCCGGTTATCAGGAAAAGGTTCTTCCCCCAGAGGGTGGTGGGGCAGTGGAACAGTTGACTGGGGAATAGTCATAGCCCCAAAGCTGCCAGAGCTCCAGGAGTGTTTGTACAATGCTCTGAGGCACAGGGTGGGATTGTTGGCGTGTTCTGTGCAGGGCCAAGAGTTGGACTGGGTGATCCTTGTGGGTCCCTTCCAACTCAAGATAATCTATGATTCCGTAATTCTGTACACCTGAAGACATATTGCCTTTTCTTCTTGTAAAATACGATTTACACAAAAATCAAGTGTTAAATTGAGATGCTCAGTCAGAAAGGATTAATAGTGTATATTTTACCTTTTTTTTTTTTGCCACAGGAACAAGAAAGTTGTTGATTATTCTCAGTTTGGGGATTTGGAAGATGATGGTAAGTGGTATGTTCTTGTACATCAAGAATTTTAAATCATTGCCTCTTTCATAAAAGCACATGCAAAAGAGGTCTGTTGAATTTTCATTTTAAGTACATTTAAGGATAGTGCTGTTATAGTTGTTGTGTTCTCTTAAAATAGGAGTAATTTCCCAAAAAAGGTTATCTTGGTGTATTTTCAGTGTGCAATGAAACGTCAATATGAGTTTTAAGAATATAGGAAAAGTCATGAGAGCTTGTTGTTGTTTTCCAACAGATGAAGACTTTGCACCTTCAAGCAAAAAATCCAGAACACAGCTCAAGGAATCGAAGAAGGAGAAAAAAGAGAAGCAAAAAAAGCCACTCAAAGAAGTGACTCCATCACAGACACGTAGCGAAAGGTAAGAAATGTTGTGGTCAACTCTGTAAAACTGGAGTTCAGTAAGAGTGTTTAAGTTTAGTTTCTTTTCCCCTAGAGTTTTAAGCAGCTGAGATCAAATACCTAATACATGATTGTAATAAAGATTTTGAGCTTTATTGATGCACTTGCAAATAATTCGAAAAATTCTGAGATTCCAAGGGACTCCTAAACGAGAGAAATATAAAGACAAGTTTGATTCCTTCCAAAAGAACATCTTCAAAGGAAGATATAAAGTCAGTGTCAATGAAAAAGAGAAACCTATTTTTTATTAGTAAAGTTGTGTTTTATATTACATTTTGGTGTGGCATTTCAAGCAAATGTGGTAATGCCAGTTAATAGTTCATAGGTCATATATGTGTGTATGTCTATATATATGTATACACAATGTTTTGCCATCATAATACTTTTAAGTATAAAGTGCTTTAAAAATTAGGGTGTACTTTGTCTAAATAATTTCAAAATGTAATATTTGTAACACAATATTGTAGAAAATTGAAATATTAATCTCTTTACAAGTCTCTGAATTTTTAAAAGTTCAGTGAGCTAGAACTAGATCTGTAACAGTAATGTAATTTTTTATTATTTAACATGTTGGCATTTTTTCCCCAGGTTATCCTTGGATGATAAACTTTATAAAAGAGATTTGGAAGTTGCCTTAGCCTTATCTGTCAAAGAAAAATCTGCAAATCCCCAAGAGGTGCAAAATTCAGAAAAACAAGGTTACTTTACAGTTCCATGCAACACTCTTTATTTATATGCAGTGAATTTGAACATGGCAATTTATATTACTGTGAAATAGATTGAAAAACTTACTTTATTTCAATGTGTCATGACAAGAAAGTGAGAGTTTCTAGGTATTGCCTCTTATGTTCTTGGGTTTCTTTGTGTGAGGAAAGTAATTCTTTTATAGGATCTTCCAAAGAGATACTTGAATTAGAGACAGAGGAAAACTTTATCTATTTTAATTTCTTAATATTTTTACTTTTTTTAATGTGGTTTTTTATAGTAGTATTTCTTTTTATTTTTTCCTCGATGTTAAAACAGGTAAGAACATCGAATCAGAAAGTACACAGAGGAGACCCCCTTTTTCCAACTGCAGCGTAGACAGTGAACTTTTAGGTAAGTTGTTCTCATACTGTTTCAGAAAGAGCATTTAAGTAGTTTATCTCTTCTTTGTTTGCATTGATTTCTGGTTTTCACTGATATGGAAAAAAAGAGTCTTTATCTTAAATAAAGGTTGAAGGATGTGTCAATTATTTCATTAAAAATTTGGTCGTAGTCTTGAAGTGGGCAATCTGTGGATTGCTCACTGAGATTGTTACAGATTACTAAAAGTTAATTGGAAATGCCAGACGTGACATTTTTAGATACTGAGTTTATATAATTCTTTGGAAAGCTACTCTTAACTCTCAACTCCTTAATAGGTTCATAATGTCTAAGGATCAACCAAACATGACTAGATATTTGCTGTGCCATTTGAAACTTCATTTTCCCTCTTTTATTTTTGATCTTCTGTCTTTTTGTTACCTTGATGACATAGAAGTGTTAATAAATTAGACAATGAGAAAATGAAATGAGAATCATGTGAAAACAAGTGTCAGTGATACGTTTCTGTAGAATGTAACTCCAAATTACCAAAATGAATACTGGGGACCCAAATATCAAATCCTTTTAGGGAAGGAGAATTGATTTACTTTGAATTTGAGTTAATTGAGCCACTTTATGTTTTCTAGGTCTCAATCAGGTTATGCATGATGATGCACCTGAGGGTGATGGGAGGCAAAGGACAGCAGCCTCCAAAGTTCCACTACATCACAAATTGATGGTAAACAGTAATGACAGACACCATGATCCTGACTCTGAGCCAGACTCTGTACCCAGTAAGTTCTCCACAAAAACCCTCTCTTTAGATGTGCTTTGGATGTGATGTCTTACATTTTGTTTCGATTTTCAGTGAAATTCTTGCTGCTTTGACTGTATTTTCCCTTACTCCCCCCTTACTGAAGCATTATCCCCTCATACTTGTGACAGCTCAACTGTACTTCGACACAATACATTTAAACACTGGAGCTTATTCATCCTCAAACCAGCAAAATGTCACTGCTTCTCTGTATTTGTATGTCCAGAGAAATTTCTTCTGCCCTTCTTATCCAGGAAAGTTTCATCTCTTTAAAAAGCCTCTGTTCATTTTTCCTGTTGTTTTCTGGGCTTTGTGTTAAAACAGTGGCTCTGGAGTAGAATCAGGTGTTGGAACTTCCACTGTGGGCTTTGTTTAAGCTTATTTTAAAAAAGGAAGTAGCCTTCCTTCTTTCTGTCCTCTATTTCTTATCTCTTGGGAAAAGCAAGCTGCATCCATCTCTCTGTCACTCCCTGACAGGTGAGGTGTCTGTGCAAATATTTACTGTTCTCAGATGGGACAATCCAGTACCATCCTTATAATTTCTGCTCTGCAGTGATCTGTCATCTTAAAATGACGATTTCTCTGCTAAAGAGTATCTTCCTAAAGTAATTTTATTTTCCATCCCAGTATCACCTGTGGTTTCTCCTTCCTGGATGACAGAACAAAACTCTGAGCCAAGGCAGAAGATGATGTCCAGTCCCTCAGAAGCAGCTGGGAAGCCTCTGTATGCATCAAGTCCTGTCACAGACAAAAAGCCTAAATGGGCACCACCAGGTACGGGTGAGGTTGCAACTATAGACACATACATGAGTTGACTTAAGTTTTCAGCAATCTCTCCTAAAAGCAAACAAAAAAAATAAACTATTCCAGGAAAATGCTTGGCCTTTATATACCTTTTATAAAGATTTTCTTTGGACAGATTTAAAACAGAAAAGAGAGAAAGGAAGAAAAGCTCTATCTGTACTTCTTTTACAGCATTATCCTTAACTCCTTTATCTGCATGGCATTATTTTCCAAACTGTGGATCAGATCTTAATCAAAAGATCCTTTCATGTCCATTTTTCTCTGTTTTAGAGCTTTCTTTATCTCTTGTACGTGCTAAATTATTATCTATTCTAAGCAAATAATATTAGAGAAATATTGGAGTGTTTTAACTGCTCCAGTAAAGCAAATGCTTAGAAGCTATATTTTCTCAAGGTGTTTGAGCATGCTGCTGCTGACTCCTGATTCTTTGGTTTTTTTCTGTATTTACTCTTCTTTTCTGTACATGTTTCTTTCTGTTTGGCTCCTTTCTCTCAAGCCTTCTTTTCCCCGTTGGAGTTAGACTCAGTGGTTCGCTTTGGAGTGCCTGAAAATGCACAGGACACTGGGAACAGTTGCCTAGTGTTGCTGCCGTGTGTGGCTGTTTAATTAATCTGTGCACCATTCCTGCTGCACTGGCTCCCAGAGGGATGGATCCCTGGTGAGTGATTTTCATGTGCTTCTGTGGTTCAGAACTTTTTGCACTCTCTTTAGAATGCTTTTTTGTTCTGCTGGCAAAAATACTAGAAGACAGCAGTCATACTATTTTTTTTTCCCTTTAAACTTCTAATATCTTCTTTTTGTTTACATTTCCAGCGCCATCAGGAAGCAGTAATGCCTCTGTGAAATGTGTTGCTGTTAAACCACCTACTAACTGCCTTAGACTTGGCCTCTCCAGACTGGCAAGAGTCAAACCACTCCATCCCAGTGCTACCAGCAGTTAAATGGTCAGTGACAAAGTGCCACACAGAGGAAAAGACTGTGGAAAGGGTTTTGCTGATAAACAGAGGGTGGGCAGCATGCTGGCATCATCCATTTTAGAGGGCTCTTGTTATGGATATGTCTCATGTTAGGATGAGATTTTATTCTGCCAATTGCTAGGCATCCTTAAGTGCTACTGAATAATAGCATTATTTAAACAAGGTGACATCTGGGCCACCAGCTTTCTGATGTGTTATATTCAGAGATGTTGGCTTGTGATAATTTTAATTCTCTAATACCTAAACTCATGGCATGAAAATAGTCTTGACAGCACCATGGCAGTATGGATGACAGGGAAATGTTTTTTAGAATGTTTTATTTAAAAGAAAAACTAAAATAAAATACTTCGTATAATCTAATTTTATTCTCTGAATTTATTTATTTTGAAGGTCACTTTAAATGCTGGTTGCAGGCTGGCAAATATTTTTGCCTGTGTATGCTCTTCCTGGAATTCAGCAGCATTAGTCAGGCTCAGACAGTAAGAAATTTGCTTGGAGCTCCTGGGGCTTTATTTAGGACCCTGATAGCATGCTGAGGTAGGGGGTTTTGTAAAGTAGTGAAGTGATTGTTACTGATTAATGAAACTGAGCTTTTACTAATCCACAATGTCAATAATTTCCTGTCTAAGCCTATTGATTACAGTGGATGGCAGCAGATCCATTTCTGCCCGTATTAGTCATAATTCAGAGAATTGCATTAACAAAGGAATACCACAGAATCATGGAATGGCTGTGGTTGGAAGGGACCTTAAAGATCATCTTGTTGCAACCCCTGCCATGGGCAGGGACAGCTTCTACTGTCTCAGGTTGCTCAGAGCCCTGTCCAGCCTGGCCTTGGACACTTCCAGGGATCCAGGGGCAGCCACAATTTCTCTGGGAAACCTGTGCCAGAGCCTCAGCACCCTCACAGGGAACAATTTCTTTTCTCATATCCAGTCTGTCCTCTCTGTCAGTGTAAAGCCATTGCCCGTTGTCCAGTCACTCCAGGCCCTTATCTAAAGTCTGTCTCCATTTTTCCTGTAGGCTCCCTTCAGGAACTGCAAGGCCCCAGTGAGGTCACCCCAAAGCCTTCTCTTCTCCAGGCTGAACAATCCAATTCTCTCAGTCTTTCCTCCCAGCAGAGCTGCTCCATCCCTTTGATCCCTTCTGGACTGGCACCAGCAGCTCCCTGTCCTTCCTGTGCTGATCCCTAGGGCTGGATGCAGCCCTGCAGATGGGGTCTCAGCAGAGTGGAGCAGAGGGGTAGAAACCCTCCCTCCCCTGCTGCCCACATGGCTTTGGGTGCAGCCCAACACAGCAGGATTCTGGGTCCCAGTGCACACAGCTGGGGCAGGGCCAGCCCTCACCCACCAGCACCCCCAAGTCCTTCTCCCAGGGCTGCTCCCTCTGCTCATCCCCAGTCTGGACTGATTCCAGGGGTTGTCCCGACCCAGGTGCAGCACCAGCACTTGGTCTTGTTAAACCCCATGAGATTCCCTTGGACCACTTGTGGAGCCTGTCCAGGTCCCTCTGGATGGCATCCCATCCTTCAGGTGTAATCTGTGCCTTTGCAAAGCCTTCTGTTAATGGTTTCAATGATCGCTTGCAGGTTGGTTGTCTGTTGGCTCTTGATGCATTAGCAATCAGGTTAACATAAGGCAAAGGTCACTGTTTCAGCTTTCATTATTTCTGAAGAAAACAGAATTCAGTTTTGAGTCAGAAACTCTCGGTATGTGATTATTTCCTTATGTATTTCAAAAGGTCCAAAACCTGCATTTTCCAGGTCTATATTGATTATTCACTCTATTAATGTGAAATTGTGTGTCTTTAAAGTGGCTGAATAATAAAGATGTATCTTATTGCTTATTCAGAGATACGGGATTTAAAAAGGGAAACAAATCTTTTCCCATTATTTTTCTAATAGAAAAAAAAAGCCCAAATGCCATTTCCTGAGATCAATTGCATCAGGAATTCATAAACTGCTCTTTAATTTTCAACAGAGGGGTTGAGTGTAATTTGCCCTAAGCAGATAAATTTATTCTGACTTTCACGTCAGATCACTTTTGTTGTCCCAACTTTCTTTTACTCAACAGACTCGAAGCATATCAGTGCAAACCACAAAGATGAAAACAGGATGTTACCCCTTCTGGTGACCCTCTGCACAAAACCCTGCTCTTTGCATTTAAAACACTTTGTCCTGCTGCTCACAAAGAATTTCTGGTCTGTCTCCACTCAGGTGTGACATCGTTCTCTTGAGAGGAAGTCAAAAAGCTGTGATTAAAAAAAAAAATTATTTGAGTCGGAGTTGTTTCTGCTGTGCTGAATCTGTCCTCTCACCCTCATATTTACAACACTTGTGTACATTTAAATGGAGACTTTGAGCATGAGTTGTTCCTGTACGTTTGGGATATTGAAAAACTGAAGTTTCTTCTTATATTTTGTATTTTCCCCCATAGTTTGTTTTTTAAAATTGTTTTTGAATGTAACAATCTCAAAAGTTAAAGCTTATTTTTTTCTAGCCTCAACTGAATAAGAGCATGGAAGGACTTAAAGCTTAACTGGCCTTGAGTGTAAAGGAATCTACATGTTCCTTAGTGTATTAAAGCTCTGTTTAATGCTCAGGCGTCTCAATTCCTCTCACCAAATTGTTTTGGTGAATATTGACATACTGACAGCCATTGGGGACAATTACAATACTCCAATGTACAAAGAAATGATGAGATATTAGAACTGATTGAAACCCAGATGATACTTAAATCTGCTTGGTGACAGACCATCTTGTGGAGCCAAAGATGACAGATTCTCTTTCTGTTTCCCTTCTTGAACAGATGAGAAATTCACTTGGGTGTTACACATTTTTTTCTTCCAGTAAATCTGTGTAAATCTTGCTTTCATTTTATTATCTTTGCAGGATTCATTAAGGTGGAGATTCTAAAGAGTTATAATCAGGCAGTTTTTTCAGAAATACCTTGTGAATCCCATCCCAGCATAAAGGTTAGTAGACAGGTGCATATTTTTAGAATGTTAGGTCTGTAACTGTGTAGGAATTCAACATTAGAGGGCATTATAACATCAAGTTATTATTCCAGTGCAGTAGAGCTATATGGCTATCACTTGTATTTGCAAAGTGTTTGTATATCAAAGGGTTAGATGACAAATGTGAGCAAAATATCAAGAACAGAAAAACAAGATGGAATTTAATAAGCCTTCACTATCTTAACTTTGGTCAAGTATTACCAGCAACATAGCATCACTCTAATACATTTTCATAGATAAGTGACTAATAATGTTAGTAGGTCTTTCTCACATTATTTAATTCAGTTGTAAGCTTTAACATATAGTTATTTTCAAGAGGTCTTCTATAATTTTTCTCTAGTGTTAGTCAGCCCCTTCCTGGGTAAAAGTCATATAGATGCAATTTGTGAGTGTGGTTCAGCTGCTTCAGAGTCTCTGTCATGATTTCGTAGGAACAGAGTTGCCTGTAAATCAAAAAATGTAAGAAGGGGCAAATTTTGCTCAGCCCTGTGAGGCACATCTGGAGTGCTTGTCCAGTCCTGGGCTTCTCAGGAAAGGAGGGACATGGAGCTCCTGGAGCAGGGCCAGTGGAGGCTGCGGAGATGATTTATAGAGACTGGAGCATCTCTTACAGGGAAGGGCTGAGGGAGCTGGGGCTGTTCAGCATCGAGAGGAGCCCCAGCGGAGCGGGGCCCTCAGCCCTGGGTGTCCCTGGCTGCAGGGGGGGCTCTGAGCAGGGCCCGGGCTCTGCTCCAGGGGCCCAGCCATGGCACCAGAGGAACGGGCAGGAGCTGAGCCCAGGGAGTTCCACCTGGACATGAGGCAGAACTTCTGTCCTGGACAGTGCCCGAGCCCTGAACAGATTGTGCAGGGAGGGTGTAGAGTCTCCCTTGCTGGGGATATTCCAGACCCATCTGGACACAATCCTGTGCCGTGTGCTCTCGGATGGCCCTGATGGAGCAGGGAGGTGAGACCAGATGACCCCCTGTGGTCACTTCCAACCTGACACTTTCTGGGGTTCTGTGATCTTCCCCAGCATTTAAGTCAGGAAAAGGGATGCATTCAGGACAACCAAAGTTAGGAGAACTGCACAGGCCTCCGAAGCTGGAGGCACAAATTGAGCTCCCCAGGAAATCAGAATGCCATGGTGCTTCCCTGTATTGAAATTAGGCACCAACTGGCCACTGCTGTCAGGAAAAATTTGTTCACAGAAAGCATGATTAGACATTGGAATGGGCTCTGCAGGGAGGTGGTGGAGTCACTGTCCCTGTGAGGGTGCTGAGGCCCTGGCACAGATTGCCCAGAGAAGCTGTGGCTGCCCCTAGATCCCTGGAAGTGTCCAAGACCAGGTTGGATGGGGCTCTGAGCGACCTGGGACAGTGGAAGGTGTCCCTGCCCATGGCAGTGGGATGGAACTGGATGATGTTCAGTGTCCCTTCCAACCCAAACCATTCCATGATTTTATGAGTATTATGATGAACCTGCTTTGTCTCCATACCCATGGATACAGAGTTTAAGTACACATCACCACCCTCACAGGAAAGAATTTTTTCAAAATCTCCAATCTAAATCTACTCTCTGTCAGTTTTAAGACTTTCCCCCTTGTCTTGTCACTCCATGCCCTTGTAAATAATCTCTGATAATGTCTAGAAGTCCTGCAGTGATTTTTGGTAGAACTCAATTCCCTTGTAAAAGATGTTCCCTTTGGCTCTGTTCACATGGCTGTGCAGATGTAGCTGTGAAGCCACTGTCAAGTTTTGGGAAGGCAGGCCAGCTGTTCTGCTTGAGAGGAAGATCATTAAGTGCCACACTTCTAAGCTCATTTTCCTGCCATGTGGATGGGTTCTGGTGCTCTGGTGCCCCCACCCATTCCACCTGCCCTTTCACCTGCAAAAAGACTATTCTAGGAAGGCTAAATCTTGCCCATAAATCAAAAGCAGATGAGATAGATTTACCGAGAGCTGGCTGCATTTAGGTTACCTGCAGAGGAACTGCAAATGTGGAGAGCTGCCAAAGATCCTGGGAACATTCAAATAATCAAGAGAGAAATATAGCACTGAATAGTTTGGAAGTGATCATTTTAAGAAGAATCATGGCCTATAGGAGATGTGTTTTCCACCTTTAATTTGGGTGGTTGTGTATAGAATAAAGTCTGATTCTCCTCATCCATCGCCTTCGTGCCCTGTATCTTCATTAGCCCCAGTGAGGTTGCAATAATAAGTGATAATGGAGAATACATTCGCTGCTGAACTGTGTCCCCTTTGGAGCTTGTCTGAGATCAGCTGCTCCTTCTCCTTTCCTCATTTGCTTTGATTCATCTTTCTTGCCAAAGAAATTTGAAGACAGATTTTTCCAGCTGCTCCCAAAAGAGTGAGGAAGTGTGTTATTGAAGTGATGGGAAGCATTCTGTCCTCCACACATCACAGCCTGTTCGTAAGTGGGAACACTGCCTACCTCCCAAATTTTGATCCATATCATTCCTGAGACATTACCTAGCACATACTGCAGTAGCTCCTAGTTACACTCTTCATTTCTTCTGTGTAAAGGAAAAAAGTGGAGTTATGAGCAAATTATGGGTTTGTTAACATGTTGCCAGAATGATTTTTGCTTCTATATATTATCTAGATTCTTTACACATATATTTGTAGCTCTGTAGCCTATTACTGTATTTTTAGCTAGTTCCAGTACTTTTCCCTACCTTTCCCCTAGACAGAAAGACAAAACACATTCTAGAACTTCAAGCTGGGGGTACAAGGCCCCTATCCTAGCTTGGTTATTCCTAGGAGCCAAGGTTGAAAACAGCTCTTTGAGACACATTTTTATAAACACAGTTTAGTTCCTGTCTGAGGTGGGAGGATTCAGAGAGGGTTGAACCAGGGAGGAATTACTGCACCTCTTATGTCTCTAATTGATGACTTTTGTCAAATATGCTAATTTGCTAAACTTATAAAACTGTATTCACCCCATGTGGGGGTGGGCATTTGAGCATTTTCCAAATCTGCTCCTTGGAGGCCTCCATGAAAGACTAGCCTTTACCTTACCTCCTATACTAATATTATCACGAAAGTGTGTTGTTTTATTTCCAGGCATCAATGTGATATGATTTATTACTGTCCTGATAATGACATTATTTTGCACTCAGTAGCTGAACATGCAGGGAGGTCTTGCACAGGGTCTAAAGTGAGTGGTGTTGTGCGAAGTGTGAGACAAGGCTGTGGCAGCACACCTGAAAACACAGGGCTGGTGTGGTGGGAGTGACATTGCGCTATTACAGGCACAGAATTGTTTAGATTTGAAGTCACTGCTTGAGATCATCTACTTTAATTCTAATTATTCTTTGTACGAAATAATGTGTATAAGTTCTCCTTTACAATCTCCTTAATATTCTGAGATTTTATAATGCACAGTAACAGAATATTATTATTAAAATAATTTCTACAAATAATAGGAAAGCTCTTTTAATAAATATGTATTTCTCCTGAAATACCACTGGGGGCTGATTTCTGACAAATTCCTCCTCCCCAAAGAGAAAGTGAGGCAAAATATATCCTTAGAATCTGTGTTTTAATTAATGATAGCAATACACATGTGCCAAGCACGGACTTCATGGCACATTTATCTTCAATACATTGAGATTAATGTATTAAAATTCAGCATATGTAGATACTGAGATAGATAGCTAAAGAGTAAGTCCTATGAGGAGTGGCTGAGGGTGTTTAGCCTGAAGAAAAGACTAGGTTATTCAAGACATAACTGAGTACACAGCAGGTGAAATACAGACAGCAGTTTGAATCCAAGGAATTTCCAATGCTGTCCATTGGCTGGGAGTGGGAGGAAGTGGACAGCAGTGAGCCACCAAGCATCCACCTGCATTCCTGATATGCTCAAGTGCCTGCAGCATTCCTGAAAATGGCTTTAGGCCTGTGTAGCTAAATGTAGGCATCTTTGCAAGAGTTAAAAGTAGATTCCAGCAGAAAGCAGTCCAGCCTCCCTAAATAAAATCCTTGGGCTTCACATACCGCCCTTGCAGGAAGACAGAACTATCCAAAACACTCAGAGCTGATCTAGAGGAAAATGTAGGCACAGGGATGTGCTTGGAACTTGCATCCTTTTCATATTTCCACCTAATCAATATATCTTGTTTTAATTCTATTCAAAAATATAGGGATAGTACTGTCCTTTTTTTTTTTTTTTTAGAAGGAACCATGTGATTGCAGTTGTGATGACTGAGGTTATGAATGAAGTGAGGTTTGGAGAGAGAGGTGATTTCTTTCAGGAGCCTAATTCCAAATGTTGAGAAGTCAGAGATTTCTTTTTTCAGTTGTTCTTACTGTTTGTGTTGTTTGGTTGATTTTTTTCCTTTTTGATCTGGGCTTTATTTCCTGGTAGCAATTAGGTAGTTCATCTGCAGAGCTGCAGTTCATTCCTGTACTTATCCACTCATTCGGATTACATTTGTCATGTGCCTTTTCTATTAAATGGTTCACTGGCACTTTCATATCAAAGTAATTTTCCTCCCCTGGGGAAAACCTGAGAGAACTGGGATTGTTCAGCCCGGAGAAGAGAAGGCTGTGGGGTGACCTCCTTGGGGCCTTGCAGTGCCTGCAGGGAGCCTGCAGGAAAGATGGAGAGAGGCTCTTTACAAGGGTCTGGGGTGACAGGACAAGGGGGAATGGCTTCACACTGACAGAGAGGAGGTTTAGATTGGATATGAGAAAGAAATTGTTCCCTGTGAGGGTGCTGAGGCCCTGGCACAGGTTGCCCAGAGAAGCTGTGGCTGTCCCTGGATTCCTGGAAATGTCCAAGGCCAGTTTGGATGGGACTCTGAGCAACTTGGGATAGTGGAAGGTGTCCCTGCCCATGGCAGGGGGTGGAACTGGGTGATCTTTAAGGTTTCTTCCAACACAGGCCGATCTATGATGCCATGATTAGAAAAGAAAAGCTGATTTGAAGATTTATCTTTTTTTATTCGAAACCCACTGTGGTTTTATTGGTTTAAGGCTGGCATTGCTCCTCTGCTTTTTTTAAATCTTTCTTCCACTTCAGTAAAGTTTGTGGCTGCATTTTTTTCTGCTTTTTTTTAATACGATTCATTGCTTTATCATTCTCATCAGAAAAGTAAACAAAATAATTAATTGAGATTAAGCATTAGCTGTTTTCCCATGGAATCTGTCAGGAGCTCTTCAATAAAACGTTGCTGAGGTCTGTTCCTTTAATATTCCAAGCTGAGGCTGCTCCTGCTGCAGGCGTTTGCTGATGGAATATCTAAGGGGTCCATAGAGGATTAGAGTGTAAACAGAGACAGGACTACCTAGAAACACTGCAGGATTGCCAAGAGTTCTGCGTGCTAAGGGGGAGCTGTGAGTGTGATGCTCAGGGGCACTGTTGGGATTCTCAGTAACACCGGGAATTTCCTTGGATTTACCCCCATTGGACAGTTCATGTTTAGAGCAGGTGCGCTAAAGCTGTGGCTGTGTCTTTGAGAAAGAATTAAAAAACAGAAAGAAGGAAAGCAAAGCAAATGAGGCGCCCCAAGGGATGGGTTTGCAACCCTGCTGAGCTTAATTGACAAACATGTTGTGCTTGTTTGCAAAGCGCTCAAAGATTTCATAGTGCATCAACTTCCGAACTCAGCTCAAATTGGTTTTTGTCAGTGCTGGAGAACGTGGTAAAACAACCTGGGACTTGATTCCAGCCAGCTCACTCTAAAAATCATCAGTCAGTGCAGGCTTTTATTCACAGAGGGGCACGGGTTGGATCAGATTAACTTGAGTGTCACGTTTAAATTACAAAGAGAACAATTTAATGGAGACAGATTTAAAACATGGAGCTTTGTCATTATGGGAAAAGCAAGAAAGGAGCAGTGAGAGCTGCTGTGATTTCAGCTTCTTCAGTAACTCTTGTTTACAAATTAGAAGAAATAAAAGAGTCCATCTTAAGGTAATAGTGGCTGGCATTTTTTTATTATTTGATGTACAAATGTTTGTATTAGGTTGTGACATACCTGTTGTAAGGAGCTGAAAAGAACTATTAGAAAACAGAAAGAAGATAGCTGGGTCAGTTGTGCCATCTGCCATCAATTTCACTTGATATTTTTATTGCACTAGCCATTATTTAAATTTCTTTGGGGAAGTAGAATTAAGATATGTGACTCTTGGGACTGTCCTGTGCAGGACCAGGATTTGGGCTTCAATGATCCATGTGGGTTCCTTCCAACTCAAGATATTCTATGAGTCTGTGATTTTATGATGGCAACTTTTAATGAAGGCAGTATAATTATTATTGCTGCAAAGATAAGAAATTAACACTTTTAAATTACAGGAGTATCTTACAGGTTTCTGCATAAATACTAAGCAAATAATTAATTCATAGAACCTCAGAGTACCTAGGGTTTATTAAAAATATATGTATATGGTAGACTGCTGGTCTATTTTTTATTTTAGAGGGGAAAAAGGATGCTCTATAGAAATCCCAGTGAGTTGCATTACTCTGAAATCAAAAGTTCTGCATTATTTTCTTTTTTTTAAAGTGTGTTTCTAAGTTTAAAACTGACATTTGATACTTTTGTTTAAACTGACCTTCTGGAGAAAAATCACTGTGAGGGGTCACTCATTACTGAGCTGCTGATTTCATGCAGTACAGCCCCTCTGAAGTGATGAGGCTGTGAAATGATGGCCCTGGTTTTCCTCCTCAGAGGGCATTATTTAGGAAGCATGTCTGAATGCACAGGTGAACGTCTGATGTCAGTAGGATTGGGGGAGGTATTTAGTAACTGTAATTATAAACTACACAAGGACTGAGAGGCCTTGGTTGTCCTGGATCAGCTTCTCCAGCTTCCACTCTAGGCAGCACAGGGATAACACAGGTGCTCCCCAAGTTTCACTTGCAAATTGGTAGAAAGAGGTAAGTTCTCTCTTGAAAGGAGGTTCTTGTAAAGCTTTCAGGGCTTGACAAGAAAGCCAAAAATTCTTTTCCATCATGATAATGATCCTACCAGGCCCAGGATCGCCAGCTGGGAGGGGATTGTCCCACTTTGCTCTGGTCTGGGGCAGCCTTACCTTTCCTGGGGGCAGCTTTGGGTGCCACAATATCAGAAAGACTAAAGCTCTCAAAGAGTGTCCAAAGTAGGGTTATGGAGATGGGAAAGGGCCTGCAGAGGAAGCCACATGAGAAGTGGCTGAGGGCACTTGGTCTGTTCAGCTGGAGAAGAGGAGACTGAGGGCAGAGCTCACAGCAGCTCTGCAGCTTCCTCAGGAGGGGAAGAGGAGGGGCAGGCATTGATCTCTGCTCTGTGGTGACCAGGGACAGGACCCAGGGAATGGCTGGAGCTGTGTCAGGGCAGGGTTAGGTTGGATATCAGGGCTCTTCACCCAGAGGGGGTTGGGCACTGAACAGGCTTCCCAGGGGATGGTTATGGCCCCAAGGCTGCCAGAGCTCCAGGAGAGGCACAGTGTGGGATTGTTGGGGTGTCTGTGCAAGGCCATGAGCTGGACTGGATGATCCTTGTGGGTCCCTTCTATCTCAGGATAGTCTATGACTCCATGATATATTTGCCTATCAAATTTTGGGCTTTTGTTTTTTTGCCTATGACTTTTCAACATACCTGAACCTACATTTCATCTGTGCACCCTGCTTGATTTAAATCAGCTTATCTGGTTCATGGCCAATTCCTGCTTTTCATGTGATTCCTCTTCAGTTTGTGAGTCCAGGAATAACCATATTTTCTGTCCTTGGAATAGTCCTGAGAACAGATTGATGCATTAGAAAAACCAGAGCAAAAATCAGAGCACTGATTTTTGGGCTGTCACTTCTTTGCCCAGTCTGTTTTCTAGAAATGATGATGATGCTGGGGTCATTTTGGCTTTATACAGTCAGAGCGCTGTTTGGAAAATCCCCATGTACCCAAACTCCATTTGAATTCAGTCAAGGACACTTGCTCAAATGTTAGGATTTATCTCAAAAAGTTCTGGCAATTGCATCCTTAGCAACAAAGTGCCTTAATTTCCTCCTATATAAAATTGCATTCATGATTCTTACCAACATTTCTGAGCACATTTAGAACAAATAGCATTGTAATTTCTTTTTCTTGTTTGCTGGGAGAAAGAGCAGATCTTAACTGCGATAGGAATTGTTAATAAACTTTAAAGATCCAATTACTAGCATCTAATTTAAATGTTAGAATTTTGACTTTTTCGTATCCCAAGCTTTTGCAGTCTTCTATAGAAGACACATTCTAAAGGAGTCAGAACCTGTGACTGGCATTTCCATTTCTAGCACAGAAATCTTCCATTTCTTGGACTGATTGGTTCATCTGGTAGATTCTTTGCCCAAGTAAATGTATGCAAAACCTTAAATCACCCATTTCCTTTGCACTGCTTTTGCAAAAGGCAAAAACATAGTTCCTACGCTGTATTAGAGCAAATAGAGCAGCAGTGGTTTAAGAAGTTTTCTGTCAATACCACTCACATTACTTTAGGGACTTTGGTGTTTGTCTTCCCTGGTTCAGCCTGCAGTGGCAGCATTGGACTTTCTCTGTGGCACTGCTCAGGCCTGGATGGATGCTACAGCACAAGGCTGAGACAGGACTCAGTTCATTGCTCCTCTGTGTCCTTTGCCCTTGCTCTCTGGAGGACTCAAGTGCAGGAGTAGCAGAGTAAATGCTGTAAAGAGTAGAATTAATAAAATCTAATTCTAGGGATGTAAAAGTTTGGGATATTTAGACTACATTATTGGAACAAGCCAAGCCAATAAGAAGACTGGGGCACTTCCACAGGGAAATTTGTTTACCTTCAGTGCTTAGCTCAGATGGAACGAATCCTCTTCCCACTCCAGGATGTATGGGGTTTTCTTTGCAGGGGAAGCTCTCTAATTTCCTTTACCACCAATACTATTCTGCTTCACAGAGATGTTGCCAAACTTAAGGAATTTGTAGTTAAAGATGTTGTCTGTGTGATGATCACAGGCAGTGATCACATCCACAAGGAATTTATGTGCCATTGCACTCAGCTCCTTTAACTAAATATCTTTCAGAAGTGGGTAATTTAAAAAAAAATGCTTACAAATATCATGAATATTTCTTTCAAACTTTAAAAAAAACTGCTTTGAAATTTATAGCTGAAAATTTTTATGCACTGCTTTTTACTTCAGTGTAGCATGACTGAAACTTAGTAAGAATCCTGGCAGTTTTCTCTTGCTTTGAGGATATTGTTGAGAAATGGAGGAGAAAACTTTACTCAATTTCTTGTGTTGTCAAAAATTAGTTGATCCTCTTCAGATATGACAAAAGAATGATCCTGAAGGTTGTTTTTATTCCTGCATGACTTATTACAGCAAATTTGAACTTTTACAAGAATGTAATAAAATAAAATGAGGAGGAAAGGAAGCATTAAAAGGAAGGGAAATAAAGGAAATAAAATAGATATTCTTCTCAAGGGGGGATGGCTGAAACATGGACAGATCTGTCTTTCCCTCCCTTCTGTGGAGGCTATCCTGGGAATGCTAATGGAGAAAGGCTCTTTATATGGGCCTGGAGTGAGAGGACGGGAGAGAATGGTTTCAAACTGACAGAGGTTTTGGTTGGATATTAGGAAGAAATTCTTCTCTGTGAGGGTGGTGAGGCCCTGGCACAGGTTGCCCAGAGAATCTGTGGCTGCCCCTGGATCTCTGGAAGTGTTCAAGGACATATGGGATGGGGCTCTGAGCACCCTGGGGTAGGGGAAGGTGTCCCTTCCCATGGCAGGGGGTTGGAGTGAGTTGATCTTCAAGGTCCCTTCCAACCCAAACCGTTCTGGGACTCCATGATCTCCATGCCTCCTCTGCTGGCACAACAGCCTGTGTGGTTATTGGGGGAGAAAATGACAAGTTTCTCTTGCATGTGAGGTTTATAACACTGGGGAGGATTTGTTGATTAGAGGGTTGCCAAGCTTGGATGAATGGAAAAGTGGGAGTGATGGAAGTGGGAGCAATGCGCCTTTTAGGATGGTGCAGCCCAGCAATTACATCAGGAAAGGCTTTGCAGAGAGCACCATGTGTGCAAAGGTGTGCAAACAGTTGTTTGTCCTTTGACCAGTGTGGGAAGCACTGACTATTCCAGGAGCATCTGAAAAAGCAGCAGCCTTCTGTGGGTGAACATGTATTTCTTCCTTGAAAACCCCGGATTCTGAGTGAAAGTAGAACTGTTCTGGGTTGTTGATAGATTTCAGACCAGCAGGGACCATGCCATTCTTTGGCTGTGTGAAGGAGGAGACCACACTGTATTTTCATTTTAGATATTCCCCTGAGACAGCTAGGGAATAGGGATGTCTCCATCAGTGCCCCGTCACACATGCACTGCATACAAAGGAGGAAAAGGAAAGACAGGAAGGCAGCTAAACCCTGTCTCATTTTCCACCAAAATGGTGTGGATAATGGAATGGAATAAAAATGAGAGCCTCATTATCCCACAGGGCAGAGCAGCTCTGCACTGACGCTCTCAAGAACCATAGACCAAGATGCCACGGTTTGGTCCTCATTAATTGACATATAATGCCCAATGAGAAACCAACCCTTGAGGAATTAATTTATTTTCATTTTCCAGTCTGTCAGTCTTGGGGAATAGATTTTGCTCACTGTATAGCAAGGTTGCTGTGACAAATTTTGACAAAATCCAAGTTCAAGTGTTTTTTGGTTTCGCAAGCACATAAGCTCAGTGAGAAAGAACAGACTGAGATGACAAGGAGAACAGCCAATCCTGTTATATTTGTCTTTCTTATTACTGACTTGCCATGATAAATATGGAAAATTATATTTGGCTAGAAGGAGGCTGAGAAAGGGAACAGATGGCCACCAAAAGAATACTAGAGCAGCTAATAGTCACTGGCATATTTCCGGGAGAAAAATTTAAATCTGAAGCCAAGGAGAAACATTATCCACTTTTTTCTGCTCAGGGCACTGTGCATGAAACTGCTCTTGCTATGCTCTGACTAGATGAAGGTGGGCTTCCTGAAATGCCTTCGCTGAATGGAATAAACAGCTTCTATCCTGCACTTAACAGCTCTCGCAGGAATGCTGACAGAAATAGTTGACAAGGTGGGGAAATTGTTTGTGTTCCTGCTGTATCTGGAGTGAGTGAGAGAGTATTTGCTCTGGCTTTTTAATGTATTGCATGATTTAGCATCTGTGTTGCATTCTCGCAATGTGTTCTACATGCTTCATTCAGCTTTGAGAACAGAGGGAAAAGAATGCACATTTGAAGGAGTAGACAACGAGGTCTTTATTTTGTGGATTGTGTATTTAAAAATTTCCAAAATTTTAATCCATTTCTGATTTCTATGGTCAATGTGGTACTGAAAAAATGCTCTGATATTTTGAGAATTATGAAAGTGTGTCACGATGTCCGATTTACAGAATGCTGTAAACCTAAAACCCCTTGTGACTGCAGGCTAGGTGGTGGATGAGGATGTTGTTCTGTTTCTTTAGTGGTAACTGGAATGAGCAAGGTGATCCTAGATGTGAAGGGCTGGAATAGCAGGAGATGATAATCTGGGATTGCAACATTGGAACTGCAGGACAAGGCTGAGTGCTACAGAAGCAGGGAAGCCAGGAATGAAATGGAGTGGAATAGTAACAGTTGCTGCAGCTTTTCTTCGGAGTGCATCTGCTAGAAGGAGCCACAACAACTCAGCTGCAGAGCCCATAGGACAAGTCCAGGATTTGGCCAGAGCAGCTCTCATGGATCTCCTGGATCAAGACCATCAAATAAGCCACTGTGTGGACTGTTCAATAAATCCACCTGCTCCCCATTCAGCCACCAGCAGGACTGGTGTAAGCACAGATCAGTTTCTCTACAGCTAAAAGTTGATATAATATACCTATTTGGGGGAATGTTATGAAGGTTTGCCACTCACTGATTTTAAGATGTTTTGAATAAATTGCCTAGAGAGCAATAAATCCCTTTTAAAAAAGAGCAATAAATCCCTAAAAAGTAGATTTTGAGGAGGGGGGACAAAGAGGAGCACAGATTTCCATGGTTAAAAGATGGCATGGACTCGTTTTGTTTTTGCACTGTAAAAGAAGAAATGTCCACCTAAAAATCTTGTTAATATTTCCCCACTGAATGGAAATTAAATAGATTCCAAATTCTGGCAGTACATCTTTGAGCCCACTCACCTGCTTCCTTAGCTCTTGCTCAGTTTTAATGACATTTTGGGAATTTGTCATGCTCTATTAGTAAATCTACTTTAAAAAAAATTAGTAATACCGACATATCTGCTCAGCTTTTTAGAAGTAATTCTAAGAAATAAAATGCCATTTTGGAGTCATGATTCTGCAGTCTATACAGGTATGTTAAGTCCCTTGTTTTCTTGGTTTTCGGTGATAGCTCTTTCTCTACAAAATCCTGGCTTTATACAGCATTGTAGCTAGACAAGGATGAAGCAGTTAAGAATCTGTCTTTAAATGAAATGCAATATTTTCACCAGCTCCAGAAACTCAAAACTATAGCTAGCTGGGAATAAAGTATGGATGAAGTGTGGAAAAAGTATAACATCACCAAAATTAATAGTTGTACTAAGAGCTGGGCTGATACATCTAATAGAGTTTTGAATGTGTATCCCAGACTCACCTTCATAACAAATGTGATTCTCCCTTGAAATGCAAGATACGTAGACTGCATGAGAAGTGTTTGTAAAAATACTCTGGCTTGGCGTTTTCCATGGAACCATCATCTAAAGAAATTCACAGAGGAGTATTTGGTGCTGTGGGCAAACGATGTTGTGCTCTAAGACACTCCTGTTTAGGATGCAGAAGTCCAGTGGTCCTCTTCTGTGGCATTTGTGGTGGTGTCACTGGGAATATCATCCCTTTCCCTGGCTGGTTGATCTCTGGTTCAAGATGGGAATTACTGTGTCTAGCAAAGAGGGGTTTTAGTACTTATCCCTTTCCTGTCATTCTCCTGTGCTTCACAGCCACCCATGACCCTTTCTCTCAAGCCAGAGCTGTTGTTCTCAGTTTGCACGGAATCTGAAGTTTGCCCTTGCAGAAGGGTTTATTCATTTGTGCTCAGATGAACAGACAGAGCACACACAGAGCAGTTACCTCAAGGGCAGTTTCCAGCTGGTTTGCCCAGCTTGCATGGTGTCTTCATGGTTGGTGGTGAGACATCTGAACCTGCCAAAGGGCAGCATTTCCTTCATGTGGTCAGGTAAATCTGTGTAGAGGGTTTTATCTCCATGTTTACTTTGGAAAGGTCTTTTAGAGTCTCTAACCTATGTACATATCCAAAACTGGATATGCCACACTCTCTGGAGCCAGTCCAGAGGAGGCCATCAAGATGATCAGAGGGATGGGTCAGCTCTGCCGTGAGGAAAGGCTGAGGGAATTGGGATTGTTCAGCCTCGAGAAGAGAAGGCTTTGGGGTAACTTCATTGTGGCCTTGCAGTGCCTGAAGGGAGCCTACAGGAAAGATGGAGAGACACTCTTTACAAGGGCCTAGAGGAACAGGACAACAGGGAATGGCTTCAGATTGACAGAGAGGAGGTTTAGACTGGACATTAGGAGGAAATTGTTCCCTGTGAGGGTGCTGAGGTCCTGGCACAGGTTTCCCAGGGAAGCTGTGGATGCCTGGAGCCTGGGACTTTGAGCAACCTAGGATAGAGTGTGCCCTGCATGTATCAAGGTCGCTGCATGTGTGTGGATCAGTTTGCACACAAGCATCCCTTGCCCACTACTGCTTATATATATATATCTATTAAAAAAAAATTAAATATCTCTAGCTATGTATCTATCTATCTGCCGTGTATTTATCTATCTATGCGGCACAGGTGCAGCATCCAGTCTGAGTTGTCCCTGTTTCTTCCAGGCTCAGACAGACTCTTTCAGGAGTCCTTTTGACCAAACCCAGTGGGGTTCACTGCAGCCTATAGAGCAGAGCTCCAATCTGCTTTAGCCACAAAGTTTTCGAAGTCTAAATTATCCTAAAGATTTCTGCATTTCATTGCAGTTTGTTATTGGACAGAAATATACAAAGCTACTTATCATATGTATTTAAAAACTGCTGAAAGCACCAGCAAAGTCTTAAAAATGGTGAGCTGCTTAGCACTTTCCTGTTGGGTTTTTTGTATTTTTTGCTAATATTATCTGTCCATTGGAACCAATGGGATTTTCTATACCTGAGTAAATGCAAACCCTGATTTTGTTTTTATTAAAACTCTACCACAAGCTGAATCAGTTTAATGCTACTTTTAGCAATGGATAGGCTCACAGTCTACCTCGTGAGGCAGCTTAGAGTTGTCCTTCCAATCTGACTCACTACCAGCTTCCAAGGGAGGGGATGGCAGAGGGCCCTCTTCCCCTTGGCTGAGCACAGGGGCACACCAAGCATGCTGAGAGGCATAATAACAGAATAAACTGTTTCTGCCTCTGCCAGCAAAACAGCCGCTCAACTGAGACAGGCATTTCCAGAGTGTAATGTGTTTTCACAGCTTTTGTCGCCCTCTCTCACACCCTGCGTTGGCACAGGCATTGCCACAAAGAAAGAGAACACAGAAACTATGCAGATATTCTGTGATTTTTCTTCTCCAGAATTATTTTTATTAAAGCATTGCTTCATGTTTGCAGTCTTCCCATGTGGATGCTTTTGCTCAGTCTCAGCTGACTGTTCAAGACAGAGATCATCTGGGCTCTAACAGAGTCTTCCATCAGGTACGTGGCTCTTCAGCTGACTTTAAAAATACCTGGACGCTTGTCTTCTAAGTGATGTCTTGTAATAAAATAAGTGAATATGGGTAGAGGCACGTTCTCTATTCCCTGTGCTCTTCCATTTCTCCTGTGGCTGTTTGACTGTCCCAAATGCCTGTAAGTATTTTGGGTTTGCTGTGTTCAGTAGCATTTGAGGCATTTCTTCTGCCAAATTACTTTGTTTCTTGAAGATTTCAGGAAAAGTCCACTGGAATTCCAGTTCTAAGGTTTTAAAGACTTGTCCACAGGAATAAAGAACTTACTTATTGAAGTTGGTTGGATTGAGAGCATTGTTCCTTTGCTTTTTGAGAAAATATCAAACCTCACCTTTGTTGTCAAAAGCTTGACAAATATGCTTCTCTTTTCCTGAGGAGAAAAATTTCACAGGTTTATATGGGTTGTAGCTTTAGCTCTCTGGACCCTATTATACATTTCACAGTGCATAGTTGATCTATTTCAGACCTATTTCAAATTTTTTTTTTATTATTATTTACCAGAGAAATAGTCTACCTTGAAAGATTTTCTTTGCAGCTACAAGTGTGACTTCTCTGGCTTGAGATATTCAAGACAGTGATAAAAGACGTTCAAGACATTCATGAAACTGTGCCCTTAAATGACTGACTCTAAATAATGAGTGGTATAGAAACGTTTTGCAAATAATAAATGGGAGAAGTTAGGAAGGACTAATGAGCCTGGATTCTTTAAATGAGTATAAGCATTTATTTTTTAGGAAAGTTTGCCTAGAGCTTGCCTTTTCCTTACTAATAAGGAGTGCAACAAATGGGCCTTGTCAAAGTGAACTCCACAGGAAATGAGGGGGAAGGAAATATGGAGAAACCAGTGCTGGGAAGGCTTCCCACTGTGTCCACCCCTGGTGTTTGGCAGCAGTCCAGTCCCAGTTTCTCTTCTGCCACTGGGAATAGCTAATGATATTTTCTGCCATTGACATTTCATGCCTATTTATTACCCTACGTGGGCTTTATTTTCCCCTCTCCCAGGAGTCCTGCTGCCTGGAATGGCTGCTTGGCTTCCAAACCCAACTACCTCTTGCAGCTGAAGCAGTCACTGCTGTGATGCTGGATGGAAGTGTTCTTCTGAGGAATCTCATTCCCTAAAATGGGCCAGATGGCCCGGACAGTCTCCTGCTGCCCATTAGTTCAGCTGGAGCTGCTGGACCATCTGCTCATTTCCCCTTTGCCATTAGGTGTCAGAAGCAAATCACATACATTTTCCAATCATTTAAATCCCTCTGTTGTTCACAGGTGTAGCACAGAAATGCTTGCTAGGTCGTTATGTGACATTTACTTGTGCTTTCTGTATAGAGAGTCAGTCGTGGTGTCCTTTCCCTCTCACATCTGGAAGGTCAAGTGAAGCATGGTCTGGCTGCAGATGCTGCAAACCTTTTTCCCCTTGAGAGCAGCCTGCCTCAAATAGCAAATAGGAGCTTGCAGAGTGTCCTCCCCTCTCTTCAGGTGAGTTATAAAGCCCCTGGACATCTTGTTTGCCTGGTGAACCAGCCTCTCTTTAAGTAGCACTGAGAGAGTGTCAGTGGCAGTGTCACAAGTGTGTAAGTGTAGGGGAAGAGAGAATAAGTGTCAGAATTACAGATGTATGAAAAGAATCCATTTCTACTTGCACACATCCTTAACTCAAACCCCACAAGGACCAAGATGCTCATATTGAAGTGGTCCAGTCAGGACTACTGCAAGGACACAGTGGACTAAGCTTGTCCACTTGTTAGACCATATTCCATCACCTGGGTTCTCCTTGTCTTGGCAACTAGGTGCTGGTTTTTGAATATGGCTTTGGTATTCTTCTGACACTGAGAGACACTGAAGTTTTTTGTCTCCATCCTGCCCCACTTTCGTGGGTCACCAGCACATTCTCAAGGGATGAGAAATAAGAAATAAATTAAGGAATCATTTAGGTTGGAAGGGACCCCTGGAGGACATCTAGCCCAACCTCCCACTACAGGCAGAGCAAACTTGGAGGAGGCTGTTCACATTATGATCCGTTTATCCAGTTCATCCCTCACTCTTTGGGCTTCAGCTATACAGTGGGAGACAGTGTTACAGGCCCTGCTCAGGGCAAAGTCTATGATGTCTACTGCTTGTTTCTCACTGGCTAAGTCAATCACTTCATCAGAGACCACAACCAAGTTATTCAGACATTTGTTGCCATATCCATACTGGCTATTCCAAATCAGCTTCCTGTCTTTCATTTGGTTTGGAATGGTTTCCAAGAGGAATTTTTCCATAGCCCCCCAAGGCTGGCAAGCATTGGTATAGATAGCATTTATAAAGAGTCCGTGTAGTAAATGAATATGGAAGATAAACTTTTTTCTCTCATTTATAGAGGTTTATCTTTCCATGGTCCAACAGCCTTCAGTGCTTTTAGCAGAATTTGCTGTCTGGATAAGCAGTGTTGTAATACCTAAGCTTGCTTGTTCTGTCTCAGCACAAAATTGGCATAGAGATTGTTCAACTAATCCAAAATACATATATTGTAGCTTTGTCTCTGTGACTATAACAATTTTTAATTTTTTTTTTTT